>SJVG01000726.1:0-19775 GCA_034774675.1 Scedosporium minutisporum
GGGTCGGGATCGAGGGGAAATTGAACTAAAGTAGTAAAGATTTGATGGATCACTGCTCGATTGCAGATAACGATTAACCCGAATACCGACCTGCCTGAGTTGGGCAAGATCGTTTCTGTAGAATCACGGAGCCTTTCTAGAGAACATGATTGCCAAATTCAATTATTTTTTTTTTCAATTGCTCCCCGGGGTATTATCAATGGGGTGACTGCCATCATAATTGACGATCCATGATGTTTATATGCAGGGCAGTTTGTATCATCCTCCACCATCCCCTCATCCCATTATGAATCTTGTAAGCTCCCTCGCCTCGATCGGAGGTGGACTTCACATGTAGAGTCCTAGGCCACTCCTTAAAATATAAACCTGTAACAGAATCACACAGTTTCCCTTTCTCCATCATTCGCATCTCCCAACTGTCCGACATCGGCGGATCGCAACTGGCTTAGGCGGCGCCCCTCTGGAGGAGGGCCTGGAGAGCGGGAGGGTTGGCACCGCGGACTTCACCCTCCTTGATGCCGTTCTTGACGAGGATGAAGGTGGGCATGGCGGTGATGCCAAACTCTTGGGAGAGGTCAGGGACCTCGTCGACGTCGATCTTGGCGAAGTTGAGTCCCGCGAAGGTCGCTTCATCAGAAGCCCTGGTTCGCACGTCAGAACTAGAATCTCAAGAGCAGGGGGATATGGGGACTCCGGAAGACGGGTAGCCCAAACCACCACACGGGGCGGGCGCCAAGAGAATGGGAAGAAAGAGCTAGGACTTACTTCTCAAAGATGGGGGAGATGATCCTGCAAGGACCGCACCACACAGCGAAGAAGTCGACGACGATAGGCTTTCCCTCAGCGACGAGGGCGTCCCACTCCTGCTTGCTGTGGAATCGTTAGCATCCAAATATTTCGAACACGAACACGTAATGCTAAGAAATAGGAAATAGAAGTGATGTAGAATGGTTTGCTCTTCTGACGTGCTGGGAAGCAGAGCTCTGTGAAGTGGTACAGGGACGGGCATGAAAGGATCATATGCTGGACGACCTGATGCCGTGCAGGTGCAGCAGCAGTGAAAAGGGAGGGGCACAATGGAATACGTACTTGTTAATCTGTTTGACAACCATTCTGGGCGATGTAAAATGGAAAGATCTGGTGATCGGGGTAGAGAATCGAAATGCAGAAACAGCTGGATTTGAGCTCGAAACGATACGCTTTGCGGATCTCAGGAAAAGATTTTGTGACATGGGGAAAGAGAGGGAAGAGGTCGCTTGGGATCAGGGAGAAAGACGCGCTTTTAAGTAGTGCAGCTGCTGTACACTCGTGTACATACAAGATGGAAGGTGCGAGTGATTGAGAAGCAGCGGCAAGCAATGGCGTATGTAGTGCGTGCTCGTCTGGATTGGGGGGGAAAGACTGGGGTTACAAGTTACGGGTTACGGAACATTGAATGCTATAGGCAGGCGCAGTTTGCAGTTTGAGACCTTGGGTGGATGAGCAAAATAACAGGGCAAAGTTGCTCAGATCTCAAGCCATTACGTCCGGATCTGGTAACGGAGCTGGATGTTTACTAATTCACAATTATCAAATATTTTTCTTGCTTCCATGGCGTGGGGTACTACTACAGCACCACCCCAGACTCCGGTACCTAGTACAACAGTGCAAGGTATTCGTACCTTGTCACCGTATCTACTTCTCCCGTTAGGTGAGGGGCAACAGTACTTCATATTACCCCGCCATGCTGAACCTCGAACGCCGACTTTGTAGTAGCTGTGGAACGGATTGCAACAGTCTGCCCAATCAGCCGCGAGAAACCTGGATGGCGCAATCCCGAGGAGCTTTAGACTTGGGAAGAAGTATCGAAGACGGCCTGCAAGATTCGCCCTGCTGCCTTGTCTTAGTTTAGGTGTGACCAGCCAAGACGCCGACTCCGAACGCCGATACCAGGATGAAGTCGCCGTTCGTCATCATCATCGTCGAGCAGTTGACAAATCTTCGTGCCTACTCCTGGCTCTCACTGCATCAATTGATGCGGGAGGCAAACAAAAACTCTTTTGATGATTGACAAACACTCACAGAATGTTCCATCATCTCCGAGAATATTCATCATATTACTTTTGTCATTTCAATATGTATTTGCCACTAGAAACGCAAGCAACTGACCGCAAGAAAGACGGAGGGGGGTGGGAGGGGATGTATCTGAAGCGGCTGCAGAGGCAGGAAGCCAATGCTATCAATGGATATTACCAGTTTCAGCGCTGAGGAATCAACATAGCCTTCAATACCCATCGATCCCAGCGACCCCTATCGATGTCTCCCATCTATGTTATTGCCAATTCTAGCTTTTAGAGACCTGAAATGGCTGATATACGATCAATTGATCTTGGATTGAAGTTAGCGCGCGAAAGCAGCTCCTCTATCAACCAGCTGCCAAATTGGTGCAGGTAAGGCCAAGTCCAGGATCAAAAGACCGATGGCGAGTTCAGCGTGGAAGCACAAGGGCTCTCCCCGCCACTGACAAATGTATGCTGATGGACTTTCGGATCCGAATTTTTTCAGCCCAGACCGAAAACCGCATTCCTCCGACCGATACCAATCCCTCGACACACCCAACCGTTGCATTCCCCAGCTTAAAAAAAATCGCCCACCATGCCGCCTCGCGCAAAAGGCCAAATCTTAAGAGCCCAAACAGCTCTCGCCATACCCGACACCCTCGAAGCGAACCAAATTATCGCCCGCGTCGACAGAGCCCTACCCCGCGGCCAATACAACTGCCTACTGCCCAACAAGTCCATCGTCGTCGTCGATCTCGACGAACGCTTCCGCCAGACGATATGGGTCCAGCGCAATAACTACGTTCTGCTCGAGCGGTATCCGCCCAAGGAGGTCGAGGGCGAAGCCGTCGCCAAGATAATCAACATCGTCGTGGACGAGAAGCAGTGGAGGAAGATGCCGTACTGGTGAGTGTGTGCCTTGATAGCGCTTCGTCCGTCGTGCATAATAGCTTACGCAGCTGTTTTCTTTAGGCCAGCAGAGTTCCCCAAGTTTCGAGACCCCGAGTCCGACGAAGACGAGTCCGACGTTGGCAAGATGCCGCCCAGTGATTCAGAAGACGAAGCGTGAGACTGGGGATGGAATACGATTAAAAAAACAACGAAGAAAAAAAAATTGCTGCTCGATTTATTATCCTTGCTTCGGCTTCTTCGAGCCACCCTCATCAGCGATTCTTGCCTTCTCTTCCGTGCGATTGCCCCACATCCAAGTGACCCGATCGGCCACCAGCATCGCGAACACAACAACCCCAGAACTGACCGGCGTGCTCGGGAAGACGTTCCACGCCCACTCCTGCGCGGCCCAGACGGCATACACGACGACGGGGTGCAGCCCGGCATTCCAGAGGAGGAAAGGCGTCGACCAAGCAAGGTACGCATAAAACTGGTAGTGGAGGGACCTGGCGAAGAGCATGCCCATGTTCATCGCCGTGAGCATCGTAGTGAGGATAAATCGAGGCGATACCCTGAGAGACACCCTGGCTTCCTCCTGTTCCGTAAATGGTAGTTGTCCACGCAAGAGTGACGGGACCATTTCCCATAGCGATTTCTGTGCCGGCGCGAGCCATGGCCCGCTGATGAACGAGAACAAGTCCGCGGCGTGGAAAAGGAGCAGAGTGACGGCTAGCTCTTTGCTCAGGAACGTTTCCTCGGGCAACATGCGCATGTTAACGGTCCATTCGTACTTGAATTGTCGTGTAAGCTCAAACGCCCTACTTAAGTACGCTCTCGAGTCGTGGAGTAGGAACGGGATGGCGATGGCTATCTGGGTCTCGAGCATGAGCATTGCAAGTCGCAGACTGCCGTAGAATCCCCTCCCGAGGAACAAGATGACGGCCACGGCAGGGAGCGCGAGCAACAAGGACATCTTGATGCCGAGCCCCCAGCTGTAGGCGACACTTCCGAACGTCCACAAGCGCCTCTGGAAGAAGAAGATCGCCAACCAGAGGAAGAAGGCGGCGAAGCAGTCGTTGAAGCATCTTAGCATAAAGACGCTGTGCAGCCTCTTGGACAGGACCAGGAGAGGTAGGATATACGGAGGTGCCTAGTTGTTCCCCCACTCTCTATCAGTAAAAAGTTCCATATCAAGACCGACCCGTGCGCCCGTTTCGTATCCGAAGGAATTAACCCACATTCGCTTTCCTATAACACGCCATCACAAGGGCGAGGGTCGCCAGGTAGAGGCCCGCGAAGATCTGCTGCGTCAGTAGAATGTTCTTGCCCTCGTCGGTGATGCGGTACAAGGCCGTGTACGTGTATACGTGAGCTGCCGGGTAGACAAGCGGACCGGTGCCACCCTCGATTCGGACGTAATTGCGCTCGCCGTCGAGGAACTGCTTGACCTGCTCCATGTAGGCTACCCAGTCGATCTCGGTATCTATTGCGGGTTTCAGGCACCGGGTTAGAAGAATTGCCCATTCAAACGTAATCGAGCTTACAGGGGCCTCATATTCGGAAATAAAGGGCTCCGGAGCTTCCATCAACACTTACAAGGCACTTTCCAAATAACCAGAGCGCAGAGCACCAAGTCGAAGATCCATAGGAGCGGCGCGATGGTCTTGGAGAGCGGATGTCGTCCATTGGCGATATCCAGGCCTAAATTATAGGCCCGGACATACACGGGCGATTGTTTCTGATCCATGGCACTGGTTTCTTTGCCCCTTTGCTGGGCCCTGGGAACTGTGTTTGAGTTGGAGGTTCGGAACGAGCTTTTGAGCTAGGAGCTAGCAACGTGTCGGAACGTGAAAGATCGTGTTGGACCACAAAGGGGAATGTATGCATGTACACGAAATCACGTGGGAAAACAATATTAAATCAAGGTACCAGGTACCTACCACTCAGAAACAAGCTCCCGAGCTTCAAGACCGAGACTTCAGTATGTCCCATGAGTTTTATCTGGAATACCTTGCCTGAAGAAATCAAAAGAAGTTAACAAATAAAAAGCTAAAGATGATATGAGGTTTTAAGTTGAGAAGAGGCAGAAGTTCTCCAGAAAAGGCGCCTTTGTGCCCATTCCTGTCATTAAACCATCCAAAAGGAGCATCACAGGTCTCATAGATACAGAAATCAAAAGTTTCTAACCTTGAGCACCCTAATTGCCAAGTGGCCATGGGCCACAGCATAATGCTTGGGCTTCTCGGTTGGAGGTTCTTGCCACATCCTGGCATTGGAGGCTACATCCTGATTCCATCGACCGGTCATGAATCAAATGGAACTTAAAGCGTTTCTTGAGAGCATAAGAAGTAAAATGCACTATTACCAACCGTGTTTATTCTACGACACCGTCTTGGAGCATATCAGTCGCCCTCCAGTAGCCCGCTATATGTCGGTAGACGAGGGGACGGTATCACCACTACAAAAATCTCATCAATGCTATTCTTTAAGGAAAACAACAAAAAGGTCGATAGGTATCACTATTTCCCGAACTCTTCAACTCTTCAACCCAAACAAGTAAACAAGGTCAGATGCCAGAGTCCTATTCGAAATCTGCGGTGTACGAGAAGCCTCTGAACTCCTCCTGCATGGCTTGGGACAACACTGCGCTTGCTGTTAGCTGCTGGACTATGCGGTGCTTCGCGAAGGAGTAAGGGGGGTGACATAGACATACCTGATTGGACTGGAGTGAGGACCGGGGTAACACTGGTAAACTCGGAATCAAAGTTGCTGGTATCAGTCGGGCTCTTGATGGTCGGCAGGAATGGGGGTTGGACCCTCTTGTGGTAGACGTCGTCCCAGTTGATGGTCCGGAAGAATGGCTGGCTCATGATCTCTTGCGCGTCCGTTGGACCACTGCCGAGGCGCTGGTCAGGTTCACGGGTGAGGAGCTTCTGTAGGATGGCGACCGAGTCGCGAGGCATGTGAATGGGGTAAAGGGGTTCGTCGGAAAGGATAGCATCGTAAATCTCGTCCTCATCCTCGCCACGGAAAGGTGACTGTTGGAGGAGCATCTGGTAGATCAAAACACCAAATGCCCACCAGTCGACGGCTCGTCCGTACTTCTTGTCCAACAAAATCTGTTTTACACTAGATCAGAAAACAGTCTAAATACCGTAGAAATAACGGGAGCTACATACCTCTGGCGCCATGAACTCGGGAGTTCCGCAGAAAGTGCCGGTGGTGGATCCGTACCACATGTCTTCCTTGCAGAGACCGTAATCACCAATCTTGAGGTGCCCGTCGGGAGTGAGAAGAATGTTGTCAAGCTTCAAATCTCGGTAGATGACACCATTCTCGTGGAAATACTTGAGAGCCAAGCAAACCTCGGCGGCGTAGAATCTGGAATGAAAGATGCGCGGTTAGTTCGGCTGATAGATTGTATCACAGCTACCATGGAAATAGTGAGGGTGATAGGGAAGAAGGGGATGGGGGTCACGTACTGGGCACGTTTCGTGCCGAACTGGCCACGCTGAATATGCAACATGAGATCGCCTCCGCTCACGTACTCCATGACAAAGTACACTCGAGTCTCGGTCTGGAAACAAGCATGAAGGGTTGTCAAAAAGGGGTGTCGTTCCCGGTTTGCGACCAAGAAGACTCTCTTTTCCGACCTTATGCTTTCAACCTCGTCATTCTCAATAATGAACTCCTTCTTAAGAACCTTGATGGCGTAGAGACGCCTGCTCCTCTTAGTTTCTGCCAACATGACCTTTCCGAAGTTGCCCTTGCCGAGGACAGCCAAGAAATTGAAGTGATCAAGACCAATCCTCTGTCCCGTACCGGGGTCTGTAGCGGACGGGAGAGGCTTGCGTTGTCCCACGGAGAGATCTACGGGGCTCGCTGAGGGGGGCGGCGCGAGGGGTTCTCCCATGTGAGGCTTTCCATACAGTTGCTGCTGCGGTTGTTGATGTTGGGGGGACAGTGGCTGTTGCTGGGGCTGTTGCTGGAGTTGTTGGGGCTGTTGGAGCTGAGGCAGTTGTTGCTGGTACATATGGGCCATCGACTGCTGGGGCTGGATCTGCTGTTGTTGTGCGGGGTGTTGGGCGTACTGCGGAGCGTTCACGTTGGCGTAGTCTGCGGGGTTATACTTTCGCTGCTGTGGAGCGCCGTACTGCTGACCCTGGCCATAGGGGCTCTCTGCAGGCTGCTGTTGTTGGGCCTGCGATCCGTAGCTGTAACGGTCATAATCCTGAGACTGCGACGTCTTGATGGTGGATCCGGACATGGCGACGGAGGCAGCCGCGGTCGCTGCTGTGGAGCTGGACGATATGGATGCGCGGTCCGGTTGCGTCTTTTGCGACTGGGGTTGGTTGGCGAAGGTAAGTTTCGCAGCCTCTGCGGCTTCGGGCGACGGAGTGCCATATGATGGCGAGTGAGGCGAGGCATATGGTCCCTGCCCCTGACCAGGCTTCGGTCCGCCCTGTCTTAGCGTTCGCTCGGCCATGGACGCCCTCTCCTGCTTTCGCTGCTTCTGCGTTCTGATTCCTTCTAAAATTTGATTTGCGACGGCCATCGACATGCCGCAGAAATCGGGCACAAGATGGACACACTGCGCGTGACAGGTCAGGCCGCATTCTTGTTTGTTCTACATTAGCGCATGCTCATAAGACATAATACATCGTGCGGGTGCCTAGCGGGATGAGTATGGAAGAGGAGCGAAGCAGACTTGCGCACTTACCGGTACATTTCCTGCTGTTTTTCTTGCCGAAAGGCAACATGTAACCACAATGACAGCACCAGTTGGCAGTCATATTCGAGAAAGGCTGGAACCTGTGCGGGATACGATGGTTGATCTTCTCCTCGTCCGGGTCGGTCTCGGCGTTGCTCTTACTGATACACTTGGTTACGACGCTCGAGTAGCACTTCGTGTGGCAAGTATACTTGCAGTCCTCGCACTGCATACCGGCAGAATATTTCAAGAACTCACCACAGAGAGCACAGCGCATGATGTTGTAGAACTGCTGCTGCACAAACTTGTGGCCGTACATCTCGTGAACTTCCTCCTTGCGTTGTCGGATAGCGCCCTTTCGGCCAAGACCAAGGTCAATGGGGCGGCGGTCCTTGTTTTGCTTGATAAAGCTGAGTGACAGCTGGATTCGGCCGCTCGGCTCCAGGTTAAACCAACCTTCGATCGGGCCGGAGTGAGCAATCGGGGGGTGGCCTGGGGGCGGTGCGCCGCCAGGGGGGAAACTGCCTCCTTGGCCCGGAGGGGGACCATATTGCTGCTGTTGCTGGGGGGTCATGGGGAACTGAGGAGGGGCGGCGCCGCTGCCCTGGTTGACCATCCTGTCGGCAGAGACCCAGCCAGAGTTGTTGATCTCAGCCTCGATCCTCTTCCGGCGCATCTCCTCAACGATGTCTGATATCCTGATCCACAACATGGCGATGGGGAGGGGGTGCTCTCCGGGCTTGTCGTAAACGGTAAGCTCGACTTCGTTCGCTTTGTCGACATCGATGTTGTGATATTCGGACTCCCATCTGTCATTGCGTGATGTCCTCGTTCGCGCGACAACATTGTCTTCGACCTTGACGGTGACAAAAGTTTCGGGTCCTCTCGTGAATCGACTAGTAGCGGCGTGGTCGACATCCTTGACGGCCATGACACGGATCGTGAGCTGGCCGGTGAGAGGCTTGCGCAAGTTTGGCATATTGATGGAGTCGTCTAGAGCCGGCGAATATAACCGTTAGCAACGGGGACGGGAGAGAGAGAAAGGGCGGAAAGTAACGGGCAAAGCAACCATACCATCAGGGGAATCCGCTGAATCTATATCAATGTGGAGCTCTTCGTATCGCTTCAAAGCTTGTTTTAGAAGTACAATCTTCTGCTTGCTTTCGACTCGGCGAGCAGCAGCGTCAGCCTTGCTCTTCCGGTCGCCCTCCATGCCGTACAGCTGAACCATCTTCTCAACACCCTTTAGATACTGTTCCTCGACGTTGAGCTTGAACTGGATTTGGGAAAGCATGAGCTGAATGCGGGGACCTAGATACGGCGTGTCATATTTGATGAGATCTAGATTATCGCAAAGTAGGTTAGCAGTAGTCCGGTTATGGTCGCCGAGCGAAGAAAGCCCCGATGTGTATACTGCGAGGCCGGGTAGTGGGCAACATACCGAGCTTTGTGAAGTTTGGTCTCGGCCGTGATAAGTTACCAGAAGGGCCGGGAGCTGGAGGGCCGTAGGGATGGCGGGGTGGCATGAGGTCGCCGTGCCCACCAATATCACTGTATTGCTGGCTTCCGTAGCCACCCTGGTCACCGTCCTTGGGGGGAGGGGCGGGACCTGCGTCACCGTACACGCCGCCGCTGACGGGTCGGCCATCGGGGCCAAGGGACATGTTGTCCATGCCCTGATTCACGCGGCGCATCTGCAGCTCCCGGAGCTTCTCTTCGAAGAATTGCAGATTACGACGGCCATCGCGCATCTGGGAGTCGAGCCTCGAGCGAACAGCCTCATTGTTTGTCTGCGATCGCATAGCATGTGCGGCGTTGATAAGGGCCTTCTCCCGCTCGATCTTCTTGTAGATGTCCTGGATCCTCTCGTCTTCGTTCATCTTGGCGGTTGTTGTCGAGCGCGCTCGGGACTGGGAAGAACAGGTTTCACAAGCACGAGGTGAGTTGGGGAGGAGATTATTTGGTGATCTCAGTGGTGGTAGGGAGTAGTGGTGATGGCGCTATAATTTTCGTCGGGCGTGGGATGGGACGACGTCGAAGCACCGGCCAGGCGACGTTGTCTGCGGGGTGAGGGGTGATTGCAGACGACGGGCCAGGGGCTCAAGCCGTGCTGGCCTGGTTTGGTAGAGCGGGGTGGTTTGCCGGGGAAATTAGTAGGCCACGAGGGGAGAAGATGCAAAAGCAAGCCGCTTCTCCGCTGCCCTATTTTTGCTCATCAATGTCAGGGGACGAGACGAGGTGAGAGAAATGGTCTGGTCTTGCGTTGACGAGTTGATGGCAGCTAGCGTCTGTTTTTCAATTCGGTTTTGCCGGCGGGAGGGGTTTGGCTAGGTTGGTCTGGTTGGTTCTGGTTGGGCGGTTTGGCGGTTTGGTTTGGTTTGGTTTGTGTTCGAGTTGTGTGGAGCAACAACATGAAAGGTACAATTGGACAAGTGGGAGTGTATCCAGTCCGCATCTGCACCTTCCAACATCAATCGATGTAATCTAGTTACTTCGTAGTTTGAGGTGGACACTGAGATTGTATCACTAGATGACTACATACATCGAGACTTTGAACACTGGGCAGCTGCGACTGTGGCTGCGGTTGCGACTGCTACTGAGGGCGTGACTGTGACTACGAAGTACTGGACTTCAAGTTTACTTTTGAGGACTTGACACTTGAGTGGACCTCGAGCTGTCACCAGATGTCAAATCTAACCCCTGAGAAATAATTCCAAAGATTATTTCACCGGAAAGAACATTGAAGGGGTCATTAGTATTTGATGGCGTTTTCCAGGGAGGGTCTGGTCGTATTAGTTCTTGAAGGTCGTATTCAGCACCACTTGGCGGGGTTTGTTCTCATTTTCAAAGCCAGCATGAGGGGATCTATCATCGATGTCTGCTTGTCCTCTCAGACGTACGATCGACTTGCTGTCTCTGCGTCTTGTCCTTTAGGACTCATCAATTGATGTCTCTCGATGCTCAAAGGCTTGGTGCTGTTACAACCCGGGCCCAGCTACTCCTTTGTGTTTCGTGTTTCGCATGAGGCGGAACACTTTGATGTAAGAGTGAGCTGAGTCCACAACTCTCTTCTCTGTCCCAGCTCGAAACTATTATTGCCAAGTATCCCCCGCCATTATTCTTGTCCTTCGTGTTCAATGCAATCTCCAAGGTTGTATTGCTACTTGTCCTAGTGAGTTCAGCTCCAGCTGCTGCTGAACTCGTCGCCTTCCTCTACGTCTTGGTTTCTGCTGACGACGACTAAATGCCAGAGAGACATCTTTTATTTCCTTAAGCTATAAAGATTTCCGCACTGGGAGCCAAGGCGAAGAGATGGGGGGGAAGAGCCACATCAATGACATCAATGTATTTATTCTATGCGACTCTTAATCCAAATAAGGTGGTTGATATTCCAAACTTCAAGCATCTACTATGTAAGTCTAGAGGTACTGAGGTACATCGCATCTCGTTGATACGCAAGGATCGGTGATCAATCCGTTGATGTCTGCACTTTCAAAGTGGCGGCTTCAAGTCCTAGGAATGCCCGGACAGTCACCATGGGTTCTAGGACTTTTGGTGCGTCCTATCAATGTGGCACAGCATTTGAGGCGGGGCAGTCGGACCTTACACCGCCCGAAACTTACTCGACCCCTCCTCAACCTTCATAGCAACCAAGCAACGCCTAATTCAAACGGGCAACGAACTTAGAGGGCACACCAATGCCAGGGACGGCGGAGTAAAGTTCGAGCGGACCACACCTCGGGGCGTGATTTGGAGGCACGAGGCACGAGGTACACCCAACCCTAGTGGCCACTGGAATCCAAAATGCCCTTTTAGTGTCATCCTCCCAGAGTCGAATTCCTGATTCGGCATTGAAGTCATGGATTAAGCTTCTACAGTGTAGCTCTTTGGGAGAGACAGGCTTCGGGCCTTGGGGCTGAGTCTATCTAACATCGGCTTTGGATGCCTCCGAGATGCGACTGTTTGGGTAGCTCAAGAGAGTATCAATTGATCCATCTTTGGCGAACCTTCGACTTGCACTCTTTGGACTTCTTTGTACTTGGAGCGAACAGGCCAGCGGCTGGGCTGGTAGGGCTTCTGCATGGTGGCTTTCGAGAATTACGAAGCCTGCATACTCACGTACATATTCACATCATCTCCCTATTGTCCTTATCCGACCGGCATCGCAGCGCCGAGTTGATGCTGTTCGGAGGCGCCGTCTGCAATACGACGACGAAACCCACTTGTCTGATTTGATCCCGGCCTAGGTGCCCAACATTCCAGCAGGCAAAGATATTGAGCAGCCCTTAACTTACTAGTAGTGTGAGGGGAATCAATTGATGTCTCAGTCACGAACTTGATACGGTTGTTCAGCCCTTGGAGGACACTTCGACCTCTAAACCGGCTTGCTTCGGTGGCTGAGAGCCCGAGTGAAAATGTGCTGGTCCCACCTCGGCCGCTAATTAAGAGACCCCTTTCAAGGGTTCGGCCGTTTTCGTCTTATCCGCGGGGTGCATCGGCAAACACTGGATGTCAACCTCATCTAACAGGACCGCCAATCCCTAGCACTAAGACACTAATAGACCGTTGAGAAAAAGAAGAAAAAAAGCTAGAGAGGCGGGTCAAAACACCAGATTTTTCGGCCGCTGCAACCGAGGCAGGGTGGCTCAAAAGGAAAATTCCGGGGCAAAACCCTTGTACCGACTAAACCGACTGATAAGATGATAGTGTAGTGAGATTGAGGGTTTTTTCTTTTAGATTTTACCTCTTCCTAAAGACTACCCGCGGAGCATACATCCGGAACCATTTTGAGAAAACTGCTGTACATCCAAGTGGCCTGATACTATTTACATGATCGAGATCCCTGACTCGAACTCCCTATGTTTCTATGTTTACGCCGAGTACTCCTTCTGGAGGCTCTTCGCAATAGTGTTCAACCTAGAAAAGTGGTGGTGGCACTTGTTAGTTAAAAGCTCCAAAGTAGAATGAAAACGCGACGAGGTTGAAATAAAACTTACTGGATGTTGCTGGTGCCCTCGTAGATGGCGCCGATCTTGCTGTCCCTGAAGAACTTCTCGGCGAGGCCCTCCCTGACGAAGCCCATACCGCCCATCCACTCAACAGCAAGGCTGCTGACACGTCCAGCGACCTGAGAAGCGTAGAGTTTCGCGATGGCGGCGTCCCTGATGAAGTTCTCACCAGCCTCCTTCTTCCTCGCGGCGTTGTAGACGAGGTGGCGAGCGGCGGTGATCTCGACGTAGGACTGCGCAATCTGGTGCTGCATGCCCTGGAACTCACCGATGAGCTGGCCGAACTGCTTCCTCTCGTTGAAGGCGTACCTTGACATTACGGTTAGATTAGTACGCCACGAGTTATTGGAGGATTTTTTCAACTTGGGGGTGGAACTCACTTGGCGGCATTCTCAAAGGCACCGAGGGCCAGACCAGTCATCTGCGCAGCGATACCAATGCGGCCCTCGTTGAGGATGTTGATGGCATACTTGTAACCCTGGCCCCTCTCGCCGAGGATGTTCTCTTTGGGGACGACGACGTCGTCGAAGTTAAGAACGCAGGTGCTGCTGGCTCGGATACCGAGCTTCTTCTCCTTCTTAGCGATCGAGAAGCCCGGGGTGCCCTTCTCGACGATGAAGGCGGTGATACCCTTGTAGCCCTTGCTGGGGTCGAGGTTGGCGAAGACAATGAAGACGCCGGCCTCCATGGAGTTGGTGATCCACATCTTCGAGCCGGAGATCTTGAAGCCCTCGCTGGTCTCCTCGGCCTTGGTCGCGAGCGCGAAAGCGTCCGAACCGGAAACGGGCTCCGACAAGCAGAACGAACCTACTCCGTGTAAGCTAATAAACATAGCCCTAGGCGAAGGCGTCATAGTAAAAGAGGCAACGAGAACAAAAAGGACATACCGACGGAGTTGGTCGCAAGCTTGGGGAGGAACCTCTTCTTGAGGTCGGCGGATCCCCACTTCATGATGGCCGTGTTGACCAAGGTGTTGTGGACATCGACCATAACGCTGACGCTGGGATCAACCCGCGCAAGCTCCTCAATGCCGATAATTGCAGAGGTGAAGTTCATTCCCGCACCACCGTACTCCTCGGGAATCTCGACACCCATGAAACCCTGCTCGAAGAGCTGCTCGACAATGGCGGGATCCATCGATTCCGCCTCATCCATATCTCGAACCTTGGGGAGGATGACATCGTTGGCAAACTTGGAAACGGACTCCCTCATCGCCGTCTCGACCTCGGTGAAGTGTGTGATCGGGGTGGGCGGGATGTCGCTAATATCCACGGCCTCATTACGACGGCAGGGAATAGCAGAGAAAGTCCGTACACTACAATTGGAACGTTAGAGAGGTGAGGGGCAGGGCACACAGGTACACACGAGGCCCTAGTGTAGTAAACTGGTAACCTACGTGTTCAATCCTTGAGAAGACCTCAACGCCGAAGTCGCCCGAATGGCGGTCACATTTTTCGATGCAGCCCTGCCAGCGACGCGGAGGGCGGGTCGAATGGTACGCGAAAGAGAAGACATCTCGGACGGCCTCGTGTGGCGATTGAGGGATCTCAGAGCACAATTGTCAACAGATTGGAAGGTAACGAGTCGAAATCAACGGTCTCGCACTCAATGGCTAGGGCTCGAAAGATTGAGGGATGGAAGAGTGAAAAGAAGTAGAAGCTTGCAGGATCTTTCCCCCACACCAGAAGATCGAGGTCATGTTATAGGGCCAAGCTGCGAAGGTCAGCTACTTTTCTGCCGAGGATATCCTTCCCCCGAATACCGATTCGGCAACTTCCGCTTTATGAAGTCTAATCGTACGTCATAAAAAACGGTGGGTGCGGTCCAAGCAAGGCCGATATTTAGCCGAAAATGCGCCATGACCGCTTTGAGCATTTTTGATGGCAGAATTGAAGGCTTTTGATGGATCACGATATAGCCGCAGCATTTGGGACTAGATACGCACATCGCCCACGATGCCCGGAACAATTCTTCGCTATCTCGCGGCACCTATTCTCAGGCAGGCAATGCGACAACAATTGACCCGACCCTCGATCTCGCCCTTCCTCCCGACCTTCCAAACGGCCTTCCGCCCAGCCATCCGCCCCTTCTCCTCCACCCCCGTCCAGAATGCCACGTTGATGCAGGTGCTACGGGTAGGCTTCGTTCAAACGATTCATAGACTTTACCTAGAAAGTTTCTAATTGCAGTTTTGGAGATAGGGCTGCCGAAAAGGCAAGAAGGCGAGACACGCTGTCTCTCCAGCCCTCGCCGAGCGAAAGTCCCCTTTCCAGAAGGGAGTCTGCCTCAAGGTCGGAATCACGAGGCCCAAGAAGCCTAACTCGGGCGAGCGAAAAACGGCGCGTGTACGATTGACGACGGGACGAGTGGTTACGGCTTACATCCCCGGTGAAGGCCACAACATCCAGCAGCACAGTGTTGTGCTCGTTCGTGGTGGACGCAGTCAGGATTGTCCCGGTGTGAGGTACCACTTGGTTCGCGGCGCGCTCGATTTGGTATGTGATGACGAATTCCCAGACTTGGAGCTATTGTCATTGCCTCAAGTGCTAACTGCATTTCTAGGGAGGTGTTACTGGACGGTCGACGAGTCGAAGCAAGTATGGAACGAAGAAGCCCAAGAAGGCGACGGTCAGCTAGAGTCGGGGCGCTCGTGTGAAAATAATGTACTGTACTATTATAACATCTAGAAGCCATAAAACTATTTGAATGCTCTTCGAGTTGCCAGTTCTTTTCGACAGGTAGTGGCGCCTCATATTTTAAGGGAGAACCGCTAACCTCACCACAAGGTGTCGCTATTTCGAGTTATGACTGTGGCTGAGAAGAAAACAAAAGACCGTAGCTTTATCATTTGACCGAATTTCGGGTCCTTGAATCGACAAAGTAACAAATTCTGGTTTATCGTCTTGCTCCAGCCCACCGAACAAGGGGCGGCACTTGATCTCTAGTCTGTGTCATCGCAGGGCGTGTCGCCGCCGACCAAAGCTTCTGCCCCACCATAAACGACCATCAACTTTTTTGCAGTCATCACTCAACATCAGCACCTTTCCTCAACCCGCATCCCAACCCAAACCCACAATGGCGTCCAGACAATACGAGGACGACCCAATCGTCGCCAGCTTCAATGTATTCATAAATCCCGCTCTTCCCGAAAACCAAAGACTCCTCGCCCTCCACCAATCCGTGCGCTTCGACGAAGGCAGTTCGCCCGCCTTCCCTCGCCCACCGACCGAAGTGCGCATCAAGCCCGATTCCGGCCTCGTAGAGGTCGATGTGCCACTCGACCTACTCGACAATTATGATCGCGAAAAGGGCATGCAGTATGGACGGGCGCTTAAAGAAACTTTAGAGGCCAAGGCCGGCGGGTCGCATGGTCTGGCTGGTGGGTTTGGTGTCGGGGCGCCCGCGGCGCCCCTTGGGAGGAAGGGAGAGAGGGAGAGGGATAGGGAGAGGAGAGCGGAGTGGGCGGATGAGGTGCGCGCGGACAGGGTTCTGAGGAGCCAGACGTTGGGGGGCATCATTCCGAAGAAAGAGCCCGTGAACTACATGATAGGCGTCTTCCAAGGAGGTAAGGGCCCACGTCTTTTATTCTCCATCTTTCTGTTTCACGGCTTCTTGACAAATTTCTGACACAACCTTTTTTAATACAGGCGACCTCCACCTAACCCCCGCCTCAGCCTTCGTCAATCTCAGCCCACAACTCCACCACGTCGACGCCAACAACCAACTCGAACGCTTCACCTCCTCAACACAAGGCGGCGCCAAAGACGCCGGACCTAACGCCTCCGGCACGGGAACGGGCCCCGGCCCAGCCGCCCGCGCCATCCACATGACGATCAAAACCGCCAACAACGGCGACGCCGTCGTCACCGAGACCATGGCCGATCGTCTCCGCGCCGTGCAGTCCGAGCCCTGGCGCAAGATGCGGTTCGTCGACGAGAATGAGCTCGAGGCTTGGGATGTCTTTTCGCAGACTTTCGTCCCACTTAGAGAGATTAAGGAAGGCGGCGAGGAAGACGGCGAGGAGGAGGTCAAGTCTCTGAATGCTGATTTGGAAAAGGTGCCGTGGCTCGAGACGCCTTGGAGTGTTGATGATATTGAGGCGAAGATTGCGAGGAGGGCGGCTGTGTTGCCGTTCGAGCAGCCGAAGCAGGAAGCCGCTTCTGGTGATGGGGCCAAGGTGAAGCCTGAGCCAGTGGAACCATTGCCCTTGAACCAAGACGTACGGGCGGCCAGGACCCGGGCAAGGGCCCCGGCGGCCACGACAAGGAGAGGAAGGTCCAAGACTGGGGCAAGGGGAGGCAGCTCAACTGCGATGGAAATTGATTAGGAATGGCAGGCTGGTTGTCACTAGCCAGTTCTCATCTGGTAATACCCTCCGCCAACACCCTCTACCCTACATGCAATGATTCACGAAAGGATAAACAAAAAAAAAAGTGGCCTATGTAACATTAATGTCTAGGAGTCTTGGCGCTCAAAGAATATTCACTAAATGTGTTCTCATGTGTGCTGCTTCAAGGTACTGAATCAATGTAAATTGCTATTTTACCACCATCTAGGGTTTCCTATCAAAGCCCAGACTAGTAGAGTAGCCGACAAAAATTCTTAGGCCTTTATTATCAACTCCCAGCTCATCGTTGGTGTAATCTCAAATTATCGTACAGCCAGGAACAGAGGGCATATTGACTGTGCCACAAAAATGTTATCCATTTGTACCCATCAAGTAACTCATTTCCCATATACGTTTCCTCCCCACGCTAAGACTCAGCGAGCCTCAATATTTCGGACTCGAGAATCTGCCGACCGCGATAGTGGTAGCTTCCCAAGGAGGGTCAGTCACCGTGTAGGAAGCACATGAATCGATATCTGTCCTGGATAAACGGAACGCGTTGGAAGATGATCACGCTGGGGCAAGTTGAAGATTGTATAGACCGTTGACAATCCTACTTTTCAACCAAGCAGTTCCACGTCGAGACCAATAGATTGCATGAATAAATTGACGTTCGAGAGTCGTTGGGCACCGATGGCTTGAGGAAGAGTCTTGGCGTGGTTGACTGTGCCCATGACGCGATCCTTGACAGCAAGTACTAGACGCTGCTGCTGCTCGGGGGAGGAGCTCACGCCAATAGCGGCGAGGAGCTGCCAGACGTAGATATCTTCGCCAGAGTTGATGCTTCCGGGGAAGATGTGGGGCAGAGTAGGTTCGATGATGTTGAAGAAGGTGTTGAAAGTAGATTCCCTGCGTCTTGTTAGCATATGATTCGCCTCTATCCGACTCCTTCTAAGGATGGACACTTACCATTTGCTCCACTGCTCCGGCGTTCCGCCACCGGCCTGTTTCAGAAGCTCTGCACGGCTTAGGATCAACGTCAGCATCGAGGTGCCGATCCTCGTCTTCGCAATAAGATCAACACTAAGTTTGTCGTTTATAAGATCGAGGGCGCCATCCACAATGTCCAAATTAGTTTCGTTGAAGAACTGGAAAATGCTGGGCATGACGACGACTGAAAAGAGTTCGATCTTTTCACGGAGAGCCGCATTCAAATCGATGTCTCCAGTGTTAACCTGTGCTCCCTTCACAACATCTAGCTGATCAAGGTGGAAGATGATCATTGTGAGGATGGTAGCTCGCTGCTCGAAAGTCAGGTGGCGGAATACCCTAGGAATTGCCTTTTTGCCCTTATTGAAAGACAGAAAAGCGATGAAAGGATGCAGGGTAGTTGCGCCAATAGGTTCATGAACCTTGAGATTATCCCAAAGCTGCGCATTGAGAGCATTGGTGGTGTTTACCCATTGTTCGTGTTGAGCCTGAAGAGACGGGTCGGGAGGCGGCATATGGCGAGCATGGTCTTCAAGCTTCATAAGCGTGGAATACACCTTCTCAATGTTCCGAAGGACGGACTTCCTATCAAGGGTACCGTGGGGCTTCTTGGGACCGGCATGCCTATGGGCGTCGCCAGCACCCTCTTGCCGCTTGATATTAAGAAGCGGCTTGGGGGTTTTGGCATTGCTGTAAGAGATCTTGCCCAGGCTCCCGGCAATAACTAGCTGGGGATTCTTGGGCTTGTTCTTGGCGGCTTCGACGGCGCGCTGAACCTGCTGCTCCATACGCTGGACATGATTCTCGGCCGCACGCGCATGCCGTCGCGAACCCGAGTGGCGACTGCCGGTTTGGTAGAGGTAGGTCTGCGCGAAGTTATGCAGGGGTTGGCTTGGGTTCTGGCGATGGCCAGCGCGGATTGAGGCATGGACTTGGTAGTAAAAATCGTCGTTAAGCGAAGCCTCCTCGCCCTCCTCAGTTGCAATACCAGTTGCGGTAACAAGTTGCTGAAGCTGAATGCGGGTGATGAAGTTCTTATCCTGAGGAGTCATCAAGCCATTATCCTTGGAAAGGAGCCAGATCTTGTGGTTTCTCTTCGCACGTCTCGTTTCCTGCTCAAGGAATGCAGCTTTTTCTTCTTCCGAGAGGTGCGGCTGAATCTGAAGGGGTATGTGCTGAATTCCTGAGCCGGAGCCGTGAGAGATGTGTGTTGGATGAGTGGGGACGCCAATGCGCGCAGCGTCTCCCGAGATGCGGTTCGGATTTTGCAGGATCTGCGTAGGCTGAACAGGGCCAGAAGGAGGTTGCTGCTGCGGGCTAGGTGCCTGACGCATCTGGGCACCTTGCTGCTTCGCATGTAGGCTCTGGGGTCGCTGGAGAATCTGAACTGAGTGGACGTGGCTGGGCTGGGAAGTTGATGGCGCGTTAGAGGGTTGGGCGGGCTCCCGTATCTTGGCGTAGAGGAAATCGCCATTCTCCGGGACTAGAATCTGCCCTGGTAGAGCTTGGCCTTGCTGAGACGAACTCGGCTGGGGGGTCTTCTGGGCCTGCGCACGCATGGAAGCCTCCACTTCCTCCAAGCTCATCACCTTTCGTCCGGACGAAACTGCCGGTTGGGCAGCGGGTTGAGCTACCGCCTGAACTGCAGGTTTCGAGGGGGCCGTTCCCCAGATGCTATGGTCAACATGTAGGTCGGGCACTACCTCGGTATCCTTATACTTTTCATAGCCGGTCCGCGCGGGCTTCTTGGCGGGCTGGTATTGATATTGAACGGACGAGGTAGCGTGGACCGGGGCGGAGGCGGGGGG
>SJVG01000727.1:0-19679 GCA_034774675.1 Scedosporium minutisporum
CTTTAGTAGTTAATTTTATTACGATCTTAATACTAGGGCTTAGTTAATTAATAGAATATAGAAGGTGTAAGGGTTATAGGGGCCTATTATAGGTTAAGTAAGGTAGTTAATTAGTATTTATAAGATATAGGTATAAGGTATATATTTAAGTATAGGGGTATAGTTTATACTTAAATTAACTACTAAAGAATCTAAAAGAATATACTAGCTACTTAGTAAGTTCTGTAGTTTATATAGGTAACCCTTCTATCTATCTTTAGTATAATTAACAGGATTCCTCTTTTACTATAGTTAGTTGTCGACTAACTAATTGATTAGTTAATTAACCCTTAACTAACTTGGTTAAGGCTTAGTACTCTAACTACCTTAGTAATCCTATAACTATAATACTACTATACTTCACTGCCTTATATAGCTCATGTCGCAGCCTGGCTATAATATAATTTCCCCTCTCCTTTAGTCTTTGTCCTTAAAGACTTATTAGTGCTAATATCTTATTTTCCTTTCTTCCTTTCCTTATAAGCCTTCCTCCCTATCCCTCTATTATACCCTTCTATATTTCTAAGTCCTCTAGTCCTTAGGTATTATTATTTTCGATTAATTAGAAATATTTTATTTAGGTTATAGATAACCTTCTTTCTAAATAGTATCCTTTTAAAATACTTAAGTATTCTTCTTACTATAATATATATGTTTCTCGTAAGTGCGTCGTCTGCGAAGGCTAGTCCTATTATGATTCCTATATCTATTTAAAATATATTAACTATAATGCTAGTAGTATTACTAACTCCACTTATAAGGCTCTACCCTTCTTTTATTATCCTAGTTTACTGATTTTTATCTAGTTAACTACCTTAAATAGGAGTAGTCTTATATTAAGAAGGAGAAGTGTAAGGTGGAGGCTGCTCTAACTACTACTCTAGCTACGGTTTTATAAGTTTATTGTGAGGAGGAGCTTTATAAGAAGTGTACTCTAGAGGTTATTTGTTTAGGGATAGAGTAGGTTACTAAAGAGGATGCTGCTAAGAATACTATATCTATTCCTGGGTTAGAGATTGACTGGAGTTTGCCTTTAGATCTAGTACTATTAGGTCCCTTAGCTTCTTTAGGTATTTCTAGTAGAATACTATAAGGAGTTATAGGCTCCCTATTAGATATTTAATAGGTTCCTAAGTGTTTTTAATATACTTAAAATCTTTCTACTTAATTAAATATTTAACCTTCCTATTATTATTATTTATAAAGTTAAGGACTTTCTCAGCCTTAAAGATATCTTCTTTAGGTTTAACTATTATAGATTCTTCTATAGGTATATTATTATATACTAGTTTAAATAATATTATATAAAATATAAAGTACTTTTTTATAATAATTTTAGTTTATAGTTAAATAAAGTTAAGCAATCCGGCGGGGTTCGGAAGCCGGCCAATTCGGACTCCACCAGTCATCGTAATCTAACAGCGTAAAAGCATGTCCTTGACATGATTGATTGTCAAAAATTTGCCTACCCTTCTTCTGGAACTAAGCAGGTCCCACTTCGGCTTGAGCGGGGCGAGCAAGGAAGTCGCGACCTTGGGCCACCCCAGCTTGAGTTGCTACGTCCATGAAGTGTAAGAAATGCGGGGTCCTCGTTTTGAGACACTCACTCACTACTAGCAATGAGGATTTTCCTACTTCGTATACAGCCATCTGTGAGAGGTAGTTTGTATCACTCGAAATTAGTCCCGATCTTCAAGGCAGTCATCGCCCTCGGTGAGCAGATCCTCGAGTTACTCATCCTGAAGCTTAATAGGCCAGCAGGTTTCTTGAGCGAAGCTAATCCGTCAATACACAGCCCACTCCGAGGAGTTTCAGCACACCGGTGACAACATTCTACTTACAGGAACGCGAGAATGGTTCCATAGAAGAGAAGAAAGAGCTTTAAGAGCAACAGCGTGCGAGGCAATCAGCATGTTCCCCGTAAGACAAACCCCCTGGTTCATGGACACCAAGCAAGGACACGATGGGACTTGGCCTCCCGTCCGTTGAGGCCAATTCAGCCACAATCCAAGTTCCCCGCTCCTGGAAGGGCTAGCCAATCGTTCTCACCTCGCCCCAGTCTTGCAACATAGCCCCCAAGAAAATGCCATGATAGTACGAAGCACGAAGTACGCCGAACTGACACAAAATTCCGCCTACCACGCCACACTCTCCGACAAGAATAAAGCCATCAAGATCCCGCACCGAGTCCCCAGACACTCCAAACTTTAAATTTATTGTGCTCTCAAGCTACACTACCTCTGTACACTTTCTCATTTAGTCCCTCTTCCAGATCTGGGACCCGGTCTTTTCGCGATGTCGTATCCACCTTACCAAGGCTACGGTCGTAAGTAAATGTCCCAGTCCCAAGTCTCGAGCGCTGCCTGGTCCTCTACAACCAGGCGCCAAAGAAGCAGGCTCAACTTCATTCTGTCGCTCCCATGGTAGCTAACAAGCAGCTTTGGCGCCCATAGAGCCGCCCCAACAAGGCTACGGCCAACAAGGTCAATACTATCAACCTCCTCCCCCGCAAGGTCAGGGGGGTTATGCGCCGCCTCCTCCCCAAGGCCAAGGCTACTATGGTCAGCCGCCTCCGAATCAGTACCCTCCTCCGGGAGCTCCCCCGAACCAGCAGTATGGTGGCTACGCGCCGCCTCCGCCCCAGGGATACCAACAATACCCGGGGCAGCAAGCCCCTCCCCAGGGCCAGGGATATTACCAGCAACCTCCTCCCCCCCAGGGTCAGTACGGCCAACCTCCTGCGCCGTACGGCGCCCCGCCTTCACCACAACCACCCTATGGCGGCGCCCCCCCGCCAGGCCAATACGGAGCTCCTCCTAACCAATATGGAGCTCCCCCGAATCAATCTGGCCAACCACCTCAGCAATACGGCGCTCAATACCCACCCACCCCTGCCAGTCCGGGCTATGGTCCGCCTCAGATCATCAACTGGGACGCGACGGCCGACGCTCAGGCTTGCCGTACCGCTATGAAGGGGTTCGGCACGGATGAGAAGCTCTTGATCCGGACATTGGCATCGAAAGACCCTCTGCAGATCGAGGCCCTCCGGCAGTCCTTCCAGCGCCAGTTTAATCGAAACCTAATCGACGACATCGAGAAGGAAACTAGCGGATACCTTGAATATGGTCTTATGGCCGTGGCTCGAGGTCCGCTCCTCAACGATGTATATACCCTCCGAGATGCTCTGAAAGGTGTAGGAACCAACGAGGCCCTCCTTAACGATGTGCTGCTATCCCGGTCAAATGCAGATATTCAGGCTATCAAGGGCGCCTACTACCAAACCTTCTCGCGCCGCGTCGAGGACGATGTAAAAGGTGACTTGAGCGGCAAGACTGAAAGGCATTTCCTCATGGTCCTTGGAGCGACGAGGGCCGAGGACTCCGCACCAGTTGTGCCGCAGCAGGTTGAGCAGGATGTACTCGAGATCTACAAGGCATCGGAAGGCCGAATGGGCACCGATGAGTTGCTCATCTGCAGCATATTCACGTCTAGGAATGATAATCAGCTCCGTGCCATTGCGCACGCTTATAAGCAGCGGTATAGCAAAGACTTGGAGAAAGTCATCAAGAGCGTATGTCCCTTCTCATACCCTATCCCCCGCCTTCTACCTTTCATCTAGCGATACTAAGATCCGACTCTACCAGGAATTCTCTGGGCATATGGAGGACGCTCTCCTCTATCAACTCCGCCATGCAAACGACAAGTACATGCACGCCGCCACACTCCTCGAAGATACGATGGCCGGCGCAGGCACGAGGGATAAGCTCCTAACCTCGCGTGTCGTCCGCTACCACTGGGACCGCAACGCGCTGAACAATATCCGCGGTGCGTACTCGCAGCGCTTCGGCAGGGACTTGGCGAGGCGTATCAAGGGCGAGACGAGTGGGGATTTCGAGAGGTTTCTTTTGTCATGCATCGGCGAGCCGATTTAATGATTAGGTGGTTTTTTCAATGTATTTCATGTACTGATATCCGGCCGGTTTTGCGAGGCCACCAGTTCGGGGGTTTAATCTTTTTATGAATATGTCTTTATTCTATTTCTTTACGTCTTTTCATGTATTAGTGTCATGCTGAGTATCAAAGTCTATGAAGTTTCATGATTCCCCCTGAGAAATCAATTCGTCAATACCTCTTAAAACTCCACGTCCAATATTCCTTCTTTAAATTCAGGTTATATCAACCCTCACAGGAAAATCAAGTTTCCTCAAGTGGCAGGGAAAGCCATGAGGCCTTGAGAAATGACGGAAGTCTCGGGATCCGCCCCGCCCTGAAATGCCACCTCCCGGATCATTCGCTCTGTTTTGTGGGGTTTGAAGAGGAGAGCGTCCCTTCTTTTGCGGAAGTAGGTGCAGGTGTTGTCTTTCTTTCCTGTGCAGGCTCCCCTGTAGAACCATCAATGGCTTTCTCGGTGTCGGCGCTCGACTTGGGTGGATTTTCAGAGTCCCACCTCAGATTCAGCCCACCACTCCAACCAAACCAGCCTGGTTCACGAGGGCCCTTGAAGAGGCAGACGAGGATAGAAAACCCAACAAATGCCACTGTTCAAACAGGGATAAGTTAAAAATTCATATCTCAAAGAACCAGACAAACGAACTACTCCGAAAAAGGGAAATTTGAACTTACTGCAGCTCCCACCACTCCACGTCCATCCGCCCGCATGATACAGTCGGTTCCCAATCGCAGTCCCAGACAACTGCCCAACAAAAGCCATGACCATGTAAGCCGTGTTAAGCCTATTCCTCGCCTTGGGGTTGATCGAATATATCGCAGCCCTATTCGCCGTCTGCGCCATCTGGATGCCGACGTCGACGGTGACGGCTTGTATGACGGGTCCGGCCACGGTAAACTTTCCCGTAAACGTGCTGATCGTGATGCCGGTGAAGGCGACGATTTGACCGAGAAGGGATGACATCCACGGAACGTAGCGGTCGGTGACGAGGCGGCCGTACAAAGGGCCGCCGGCTATGGAGGCTATTCCGATGAGTGAGAATAGACCAATTGTGAGGGACGAATAGTTATATGGTGGGGAGGAGAGAAGGAAGGTCAACGTCGTCCAGAAAGCCGTGAAGCAGGCGCTCATGCAAGCGGTAATAAGACACGCCTGGACCAGAAGCGGCTCCGTGAAGAACATGTAAACGATGGACCAAAGCATGCGAAGGTAGTTGAGGCCGTCGGGGTTGGTGGACGGATAGTCCGGCATGAAGAAGTAGAGGGCGACTAGGAGGAGATGCTGGGCGCCGAAGGAAAACCAGTAGATGTTCCGCCAGTCAGTCTCGTTGGAGACGATTCCGGAGAGGAGACGGGCGACGAGCATTCCGAGCATTAGGCCCGAGACGACGATTGAGATGGAACTTGCTTTGCGGTGCGCGGGAGCGTAGTCTCCTACTAGTGGTAACATGAGCTGGGGGGTGACTGTCGTTGCGCCGCAGATGAAGGAGAGGACGGTGAAGACGGTAAAGTTGTTGGTTATGCAGAGACCGAGCCACTGAGAGAGGGGTGAGTATGCTCGAGTCTTTTGTTTAATTTGGGAGTAGACTTACCACCATGGCAGTAAGCCAGATCAAAGAGAGGATGAAGGGCCGTCTCTTGACAGTGTCTCCGAGAGGACATATGAAGAGGAGCCCAACCGCATAGCCGGCCTGAAGGAGAGCTGCCACGGAAGAAGCCTTCTCGTAGGAAACATTGAAAGTGTCTGCAATCTTGTTCAGGATCGGTTGGTTGTAATAGAGATTCGCTACGGTGAAGCATGCAGACTTGGGACAGTGTTAGAACATCAAATCTCATATCCAATCCTTAGCAACACGGTATCGCTTACGAAGGCATATAGAATATTAAGAGCGAAAGTGAATGGGGGCGGGTTCTTGGGGTCGAAACGGCAACGTTTAGGAGTCCGTGTAAGCGCCCGCCGTAAAGCCGAGAATGGTTGGGAGATTTTTGTATTTTGCCGTTCTTCTATCGAGCTATCTTCAACCGACGCTGCCGTCGACGAGGATCCAGAGTTAGGCTTATCGTCTTTGTCGCTCGAGCCTAAGACCGGGAGGGTCTGAGATGCTTTCGGTTCAGGACCTGTCGAAGACTCCGCGGTCTGGTCGAGCTTGCCTTCCCCGGATCCGTCTGACTGATCAGAGATTTTCGGGCCCGCCACGGCGGGGTTCGGGGGTTTCATCTTGACACCGGGAACATGTACGGGAGCTTAAACGGAGCTTAAATGGAGCTTCAATGGCAAGAATACATAAAAGAGGCAAGTCCACAGAAGAGTAGCATTGATCCCTACTAGTTGGGGAGGTGTGGAAAAGAACGAATTCCTCCGGACGGCCGTATCACAAGATCCCATTTAGAGTGGAGAGGAGTTTGCCAATGTCTAACATTCTTCAATGGATGGGGGAAGTCAGGGACTGCACGCCATCGAAGTCCCCATTGCTGTTATCGTAACCGGATGACGAAGACTTGACAATACATTGCAAGGAAACAGTTTGAAGGAGCAAATACTCTGGGATTAATAATGTCAAATGCAAGTTGATGGGTCCATTTGCCGAAGCAGATACCCTTTGCTCTGTTATCTAGAACATCGGTTACTCCTTCGCAGTCACGAAGCGGTTAGTGTGCATTGCTTCGTGCTTCGGCGTTCGGCACAGACATCAAGGTCCGATCTGGTGCCGATATAACCCTGAAATTTGGGGGCAGCAATTGTGTGGTTTGCCAAGATTGCGCACCAGAGTTGAAAGGGTCTAGACGAAAATGGACTTTGGGAGTGAAGGACGGACCGGAGCCGACGAGCGGGATTAGACGGAATTTGATGCAAAAGTTGAAGGCATATCCTGATGACTCATCATTTCATCATCTTTGCGGAACATGCACGAAGTACTTCGTGCTCTTGTCGAATCAGACACCTCGGCTAGCCCCACTTTAAGTGAACGGTTTATAAAGACAATTTAGGAACGACAAAGTAACATCCGATGTAGTATAGTGGTTAGTATACTGCGCTTTCAACAGAAGGCACCGCAGGGGCCGGGGTTCGATTCCCCGCATCGGAGCTTCAGTCTTCTTTTTTTGCGATTCGGTTCACCGGAGCTATAGTCGACGATTCCTTGCTTTGCCCTCCTCCCTCTCTTATTTTTCCTCTTTCTCTCTTTCCTCTTCTTTCTTGCGGTTGTTTCATCGCAGAGTTTCATAATCACTCTTGTCCGAAACCTATCAAATAGGAAACTGCGGACTTACACGAAGTCCGCGTGCAAACAAGCAGGACCACCCGGGCAAACATCTGAATACATACACCAGCGAACGCTGGAACTGAATTTATGTACAAGTGGTGAACCGTACTTTTTGGAGAACATCCGCAAGTAAAGGCCCGAGGCGATGGCCTTGACGACACTTCTACTGAATCCATAACTTTTCAACCTACACAATGGTCATCAGACCTTCTCCTACTCAACTAGCTTATCACTACACCTATAGTTCTCTGCTCCCTTTTTACTCTCACATTAAATGTATACCAATAGTCACGGCGGTCACCTTCATAATTGGGCTCATACACATGCTTCAAAGCCATCCTGGCCTATTTTGGTGATTGCGCCGGGACCAAACCTCTGTACATGTCGTCGTGTCAACCATTCTCGCTCAATCGGTCTAGGTATGCAAGTGGCCCAAAATCAGTCATCATCCAGGCGGGTTGCTTACATCTTCTCCTCGCATCTAGAGATTGGAAGGCATTAGACGAGGATTATGAGTTTTTGTGTATAATTTTAAATAAATATTTCACATATAAACGGAACAAGCCAGTTTCTCCACCTCGATGTCGTTCATCTAAATGGAAAGTGGACAAGTGAAGTCCAACATTATTGCAGTGCTTTGATGCTCGATTGAGTGTTTAGTCATCCATACAACGATGACATCAAAACCGCACCAAATTTTCTTGGCCCTCCAAATGAATCTTTTCTTCTCCACGATACACGCACCCAAGTCTACGAGTTCAGGGCCTCCAAAGCCCGAACCTCGACCCTTCACCAAGGAATTCTCCATACCTGGTTCTAATCCGGGCCTTGTGCTAGGGGAATTGGAGTGCTAGATCACAGCATTCCGTCGGTTTGAGGGAAGCCGTACCTTTATTCTTTTCCTGTGACGGCTTCCCATGGTAGTGACGGTGACATCTACCTCTCTCTTATGACTTTGAATTTTGAGGTTCTTTTTATCTTGGGGGCGATCTCTGAATTAGGTTACTTGGAGGAGGTTGTAGATGAACCGGCAGACCATGAGCTGCTCTTCGAAATTAAGTTGAACTAATTCCCTAGCTACGCAGTATTGAATGTTGAATCTGTTTTTCCCTCAACTCAGTTTCCCCAAGAAGCTTATAGGATGCCGTCTACTTCCCTCGTACATATACTCAAGTTATTCTATTCTCTATCCCCGGAGCCGTCTTGACGCTCACTCCCCCTTGTAATAGCGAGCGGGCACGAAAGGCATCTTGCTCACCGTCGCGCTCCTCTTCCGTCCCCTAACAAGCACATCAACCTCAGTCCCCGACTTCTGGAACCCATCCTTGATGTATCCCATAGCGATGTTCTTGCCCAGCGAGGGACTCGGCGAGCCGCTAGTAACAACGCCAATCTTCTCGCCCTCCTTCGAGTGAATCTCGGCGCCCTCCCGCGCAGGCGCCCCGTTAACGACGAGGCCAATGCGTCGCCTCTCGACGCCCTGTCCTCCCTTGGACTTGGGCACGAGCTGCGGGAGGATCGTCTCGGCTCCGTTGAAGCCGCCGGACTTGCGGCGCTCCGGCGAGATGATCCAGGAAAGACCGGCCTCTACGGGCGTCGTCGTGTCGTCTAGGTCGTGGCCGTATAGACACATGCCGGCTTCGAGGCGGAGGCTGTCTCGGGCGCCGAGGCCGGCGAGCTGCAGGCGCTCGGGCCCTGCGACCGAGAGGAGGGTCTCGGTTATGGCGGTGAGCTCCTTGACGGGGTTACCCTCTCCGTCGGGGAGGATAAGCGATATCTCAAAGCCGTCCTCGCCGGTGTAGCCTCCACGGCCGATTAGAACTTCCCGCGACTTCGAGCCATCTGCTAGTCTGAGCTGGGCATAGGTCGAGTGTCCAAAATAGAGCTTGGAGAGATCCACTCCTTCAATAATCTCCTTCAAGATTCCCTCGCTCTCGGGCCCTTGCAACGCCACAAGCCCAACATTTTCCTCAACACGCCAGACGTCCTTGGCCGAAATGCCCATCACCTGGAGCTGCTCCCCAATAAACTTCAAATCCTTCTCGCGGCACCCGGCGTTCGACACGACGTAAAACTTGTCCCCTGACAACCTCGTAATCATAAGGTCATCGACAATCCCTCCCGTCTGCGGCCACAGCAGGGTACTCAACCTCGACTGCATCTCGCCAATGGCGCCCGTCTCGACCGGCGTCATCCGCTCGAGAGCCTCCACCGCCGCGGGGCCCGTGAAAGTATGCTGCACCATGTGGCTCACGTCGAAAAGGCTCGCCTTGGTCCGCGTGAACTTGTGCGAGTCGCCGACGCTGAGGCTCGAGTATTGCACGGGCATCAAGTACCCCGCGAAGGGGACCATCTTGGCGCCCTGCGCTACGTGGAAATCGTAGAGGGGGGTCTTCTTGATTTCCGAGGAGGAGGAGGACGACCATCGTGCCGTGGAGACGGGGATGCTTCGCTTCGAGGTCGGGAGGGCGGTGTTTTGCCTCAATGGCTTCAGGGCGGTGCGTAATCTCTTCATTTTTGTTGGAGTGAACTGGGCCGAGGTCAACGGTGAGCTATGTGAGGTTGGTTGAGGATGGGTTGTCGAGGAAGAATGAATATATCCGCCGGAGGTCCACGAGATTTCGAAGCGCGATGGAGCGGGGACCGTACACGAGACGAATTGAATTGAATTCCGCGAGTCACTCGTCGAAATAATGAATTGACCCCAGAAAGAGTCTAGATCAATCCATCGTCGTCGGCTTGAGTCGGGGAATTTAGCGTCATATCATTCGGTGACTCCAACCGTGCCGATGTTCGGCTCCGCCAGATCCCGATACAGTGATAATTCGCTTTTCGTACTAAGATACACTCAATAAACTTCAACATAGGCCGATCCCTCACTCAGAACCTGATATCAGAGTCTAGAAATCAAGTCACCTTATTGACCCTTGAAGCTTTGAGAAAGGGATAAATTCCTATAGATGAAGGAGCTCTAGTCTCACGTATTCCCGCATACCCAATACCGCCGCCTCATGGCTATGGAATACCAAAATGAAAAAGAAAAGCAAATTAAAAGAAAACAGAAAATAGTACGGGAACTGCGTACCACCGGACCTAGTCTGAAGGTGCCAAGACTCTCCTTTCTATACGTAACCTGTATCCCCGCAGGTTACTTGCTGCTCTCAAAGCTATACTTCAACCACCCTCCAAGCGCCCTCAAGCTCTCCCACCTGACGTTCTCATCATCCTCATCCATAAGCTCCATGACGCGCTTCTTCAGCCCTAGCCTCTCAAGCTGATGCCTCTTTTCGGGTGCCTCTCGCACAAGCCAACCGATATCGTTGCAGGCAATAGCAAGCACCGCCTTGTCCTGGTCCCACGACCTGTTCATAATATCCTTGAGCTTCTTAGGAAGTGAACCGTTCTCGTAGTCGAGGATCTTTCTGGCGTTCTCGGCCCAAAACATCGCGTTTCTATGGGGCGGCGACCAGCGAAGATGACCAGAGTTGACCTCTGCCACGTATTCGTCAAAGGTAGTCTTGGTCCTAGTATAGTCTTCCAGGAGCTCCTTGAGCGAGGAGAGGTCTTCCAGGAGATCGCGATCGGTGAAGTGGCGACCAGTTAAGTTGTCAAGTAGACTGGGGAGCCTCGCGAGGACGGCTGTCGGAAGCAGAGACCTTTGGTTCTTTTCGAGCAGATTCCAGAGTGTGGCAATAATGAGTCGAGAGGTCTTCTCCTTAGGAGAAACCCGCAGAAGTTGAGTATATAGGATGACGATGTCGTATTCACTGCGGAGAAGCAATTTGTTAGATATTACCCTACGGCAACTAAGTTATATTCGAATTATGGGAAGATCATACTCATTTAGTGCATCGCCAATCTCAGAGGAGTCAAAGCTCAGTTGCCACAACACGAGCAGGACGTGATATAATAGTTGTAAGCCAACGCCGCCGCTCAACTGGGCGTCTGCCGCGGGGCGAAGGGTCGCGCTGCCGCTCCACAAGCTTGAGGTCGAGCTCTGGGACCCAACGCCGGCAGCCGACCGGAGAATATCTATCATGGGCTTAACGGTCTCGTTCCGCTGGTTCCAAAACTGGCGGCGTGTCTGCCTCGAGTAGAGAACAGAGGAGAATTGTTGGATGGCGATATCTTTCTTCGGGGCATCGTTACTCTCGACAAGCTCAGAAAGGTAGCTTAGCGTCTCGGGAAGGGCTTGTTTAGTGGCAGCGGATCCGTCACGAGCGGCAGCCATGATTCCGGTTAGGACTTTCGATGCGAGAAGAGGGATGGGGTCGTCTAGGGTCTTTGAATGTAGAAGAAGTGGGCGGAGGCTTCGATATGGGTCATCCGAGAGAAGGAGGCTCTTTGCTAAAGTGGGAGCACCTAGGATGGAAAAGAAGAGCGGCGTTAGCAGGGAACGGTGTAAAACTGAGTCAACAATCTTGCTTTAGCTCAATAGTCGCGGCCTCAAGGAAGTGCGATAGCCGTTGCCATGTGAGATTGAGATACGAAGCTGATGTGGATTGATCATGGTGTATTTTGCACGTGGTGGGGTGGGAGGGGTAGCATAACGCAATGAACCTACACTCTATAAGGTCACCAAGGAGTACAAGGAGATATTGTATAATGGCTGGTTGTTTCGCTGACGTCTCGAGGACGCTCAGCCGCGAGGCTACCTTATCGCCGACCCACAACGTAGTATAGCCGTCGAGATCATTTTCGATGATGGATTTCTTCAACTCGGCCTTCTTGGCGCGATCGAGAGCGCGAATCAAAGCAAGTTGACTATCGGTAACGAGACCGGACCTTACAGCGCCATCCCAGGGAATCGGTCGTTGTCGGATGTTATTCTGGAGGGAGGCCAGGTATGTGGGAGCCTCGAGCGACATCTTGCAGCTGATGGATAGATGAGGATTAAGCCAGATATAAGCGGGAAATTAACGGCTCCCTCTCCTCAACAGGAGAAAGACCGAGACAAACCCTGTTGAGACGAAAGAGTGAGTGGGGAGAGTTGCAATCTGCAGGTACCAAGCGGCAAGCCGTCTTGTCGGTGGCTGGGGATGCTTCTGGAACTTCGGGACCGAGAAGAGTTCTGCGACAAATGGAGAAATGGATGATGGAAGTTGGTGATGGCGCAGGGGAGCCTGGGTGACGTCGCAGGCAGAGAGCATGGAGCACAGAGCAGCACAGAGCTTGACCAGGCTGGTCGAGGTCTGATTGGAGGACGGGGTGAGAGATTGTCAAATGTTCGCCAGCTGTTCGCAGTCCCGGCTTGGCTCGGTGACAGTCCATCTTTTTGGGGGGCTGAAGAGTACCGCTTCTCGAACTCTAGATAATATCCAGAAATCGATCCCCCTCCCCCCGGCCCAAAGAAGAAAAAAAAAGAAAAAGAAAAAGAAAAAAACTTTAGCTGTGGTATCGAGACTGAATCTCGGGCGCTTACCGCCTACGAAGTATACGAACTCAGCTTCACTGAATTATCAAATCCCTACTTAAGAGTTTGATAGAAATGCGAATATGCAGGAACTAAGAAACAACCTTCTACGTAGGAGGTATTTGGTTCTATCTGACGCCTAGGCTTATTTCCTCGAGTGCTTCCTCGAGTGCTGTCATGTGGCACCCTCCCTGGCAGATAAGATCACGAGTTGGGAGCAAGGTTCCCGGGTCACAGCCTCGTTCTCGGAGAGCTCGAGCATATCTCCCTTGCCATGCTTATAAGCCAGCCCATAGCTGGAGCGTACGTCATCATGTGTATGGTTAATTCTTAGTTACTCGACGGTGAAAGCCTGTTTGCGACTTGGTGTGCAACCCGCTGAAGTGTCTCACTTGTTGCACCACATCGCCGGGTGTCTTGCAGCCATCAAGAGTAGCTTCCCGCGAGTCTTACGTCTTCCGCCTTACGCCTACCCCGGTCCCGCATAACCGATGCATGTAGGGCTTGATCTCTGTCCACCCATCCGAAGGGCTGGCCCGGGGAGTCTTCGAGAGGATGGAAAGAAGGGAAAGGGGGAAAAAAAAATACGAAGATAATCTAATGCGAGGGCGTTGTACTCACACACATACAAAGGCCGGATCTGGCATGAGGGTATGAGACTGTGGGGTGGGGCGGGATGAGGAACATACTTCGTATCTGGGAGTGTTGAGAAGAGCATGAGCCTGAACAACTCATCATCGTATTGACGTTTCCGGCTTGGGCAGGTCGCGGAACTTCGGGCCTGTATTAGTGTACGAGTAGGCGGCAACGTTACCGACGGACTGCCGTTTGGGGGGGGCGAGCATCTCGATACGACAACTGATTGACGGATATCAACAATACGGATCTCTCGGTGCTGCTCCAAATCTCTGCTGGATCCCACCGCCATTCCAATATGTGGGGTGCGAGTGTTGAAGAAAGAACTTGATCATACATCAATGGACAACTCTATGGGTGGATCAATGCGAACCAGTGCCTCATCGCACCAGCGCGGTGTATGTGCGCCCAAACTCAGGAACCAGCAGCCTAAAATGGGGCGCCCGACGGGGCGTTGTGACAGCCAGCATATCCAGGCACCACTACTGCAAAGGTCCTGACAGCGGACCCGGGCATCCTGCATGGATGTCCGCCAAACATCAATGATGGTCATCGATGATGACTCGAGCAAAGGAAAAAAAAATTAATTGTAGCAAATTTTTAACCATAAATTCTAGACGAGATTTCAGGATTGTAGCCCACTTGTACTGAGGTAATTGGTATGGATATCAATCCTGAAAGGCAGGGCGGGAATTTGATTTGATCAATGGGTAACATCGCTGACTGGGTGCACTGGTGCTGGTAAGTCAGAAGTGTCAGAAAAAAATCAGCGAGGTTGGTGGTGGTCGCAGTGGTCTCCCCGAGGTGGTTGGTAACGAAAAGAATTCCAGGTTCTCCGCCCACATTGGTCAAAGTCGGTCAAAGTCACTCAAGTCACCCTCGTCAGTCGGCACGATGCGAGATGCGCTGCCACTTGTTTGGCATAATACCAAGACGTATAATACCTCGCTCTCTCTGCAGCTTGACCTCACACACCACCCAAGCTTTCCCTCTCTCTTTTCTTAAATATTTCCCTAGTTGCAGCTCTACCGATACTGATTCATCATTTTGTCTCTCCGGTACTATTTAAAATTGTTTCCTTCATTTGAGACTCGTTCCTGGTTTTCTTTTAGTCCTGTCTCGCTCAGGACTTAGAGCAACGCAGGCCTGTCTCAGCATATAAGTCGAAGCAGGTTTATTTCCAGTCCTCGGGAACTTGGTCGCGACTGCCCCAACAAGTCCCCCGCCGAAAAGAGCAGAAAGAAAGAAAAAATTACGAATAAATCCCCGGTCGAACAATCAGACAATTAGCAATTGGGAAGAGGTGGCCAAGGAAACGGACGGAAGTGGCCAGAGGCCGGGCGTGAGCCCACACCACCACCGATACACAACATCGATTTGATCAATCAACCTCATCCCCGCGTTTGTCAACTCGCACCACCCTTGCCTTGCGTGTGAGGTGGAAGAGGTGAGGGCGAATTGAATCTTGAGCTTCGAACAGCTTCATAAAATAATTCCGCCATCGAGTTCTTTACCGGTTTCTTTTTTTTTTTCTTTGTTTGAAGAGAGAGTGCGACTCCGGGGCGGACCTACACACAAAATGAGGACTTTCAGTCCGGCACGGCAACCAAAGCCAGTGCTCCTCTCGGCCTTTTTCCTCTTTATCCTTCACTCCACCCAACCCGTCCAAGCTGTTCCTTATCCACGCGACGACCTCCATGATGTCGGCTACTCCTTTCTTATGCCTCGCGCCTGTGCGCAATACTGTGGAGCCGACAATCGGTATTGTTGTGAAGCGGGAACCTCTTGCACCACCGAGGGCGCCATTGCCATGTGCGTCGGTGGCCAGGGCATTTACACGACAACATGGACCGAAACCAAGACTTACACCAGCACTGTGACGAGCGATTGGCCCGCTGCCGCCGCCACTCCCGTCGACGAATCCGTGCCTTGCGTGCCGCAAAGTAGCGACTGGACGCCGTGCGGATGGGTATGTTGCGACTGGTGGCAAGAATGTGCCGTTGAGGGCCAGTGCCGACCGAAGCCCGGTTACGAGGGTGGTATCGGTGGAGGTGGAGGTGGAGGAGGTGGAGGAGGAGGCAGCGCGGGTACCGTCATCACCACTAACGGACAGGTGACGACCTTATTTTCTGCACCATTCAGGGTCACTGGAACCGGGAGTGCAGCGCCTAGCCAGACCTTCGTCTCGGGCCAGGAGCCGCAAGAAGACAACGGCGGTGGCCTTAGTGGCGGTGCTATTGCTGGTATCGTCATTGGAACTCTTGCTGGCATCGGTCTTCTCTTCCTTCTGTGCTTCTGCTGCATCGCCAAGGGTATCCTCGGTGCCATCTTTGGTGGGAAGAAGAAGAAGAAGGAGCGGACGCGAGAGGAGATTGTTGAGGAGCGCTACACCAGGAGCAGCCATGCGCCCTCGAGCTACTTTACCAAGCGAGGCACACACAGCTCCTGGTACGGCAGCTCCACAAGCCCCAGGCGCAGTGAGAAGAAGAAGTCGAGTGGCGGTAAATGGCTGGGCATTGGCGCGGCTGCGGCTACGCTGCTAGCGCTTCTGAATATTAAGAAGGACAAGAAGCCTCCCTCGAGGCGTACGCCGACGATGTATACCGATTCGTACACCTACAGCTACACCGACTCGAGTCCAAGTAAGTTTTTTCCCTGCAGGATGGAATCCCCACTGGGAGGAACCAAACTCAGCTAACATTCCTAGTAGGCAGTTCAAGCGCCGGAGGGTCGAAGCACCCAAGCAGCCGCACTCACCGCAGTCACCGCTCCTCCCACCGCTCACACTACACGGAACGCACTCGCCAAACGGGGAGGACGAGTAGGAGAAGCTCGGCTCACTAGCTTGCTTCCCTTCCCGCTCTTCTCTTAAAATTACTCCCCATTTCCTAACTCTGTATATGAGCAACTTGACGTTAACCACTGTCATCATGGTCATCACTTTCTACTCTGCTCTCCAAGAGCACTTTTCAGCACAAACATTGCCAGGAGTCCTGCACTCCCCCCCTCCCTACACCCCCCTTTATTCACTACCCGTACATATCACACTTTTGACTTGAGGCTTTTGCGTTCCTTTTACATCATTTTTCATTCACTCCGCATGTTCCATGGAAACGGCGTTTGGTAACAGGATACACACGTTTTATACGATGTTTGAACGAGATGCTAGCTGATGACAGAGACGCATGGATGAATCGGGATGGAAATGCTATAATCAAGCAAGACGTATTAAAAGAATAATAAATGAATGAGATCTCTGAGAATTAACTCTCACGTCTACTCCTGAGTAGTTCGACGTCAGTGGAGATATTGTGAATGTCAATGTGACCTACCTAATATCGTCTTATATGAGATTGCTGGTGACGAAATCGGTTGCATCTAGTGACTTGTCACCAAGAATGTCTCAAGGCCACCTTCAATTCTATCATTAAAGTACACAAGCCATTTCGTGGACCAGCAGATTTCACACGCTGCGGGACGTAGTTCATGGTAGGCTCTTTTCATGAAAGATTCTTGTCTTCATTGGTGTTTTTTAAATGTTCTGTAGCCCCTTTTTTTCGCTACATAAAAATGCAATGAGGAACCCTCTTCACTCCTGGAGACCCATAAACGCAAAAGAAACAAACCATGGCCCGAATCCCTTGCTTTCTTTTACTCAGTCACAATGTTACCCTTCTCCGACACGTAAACGCCGTCAAGGAACTGTAAAAATAGGCGAGTTAGCGTTTGCCCGCGACGACGAGGGATCTCGAGACAAGATTGTGCTAAGGCCACATATATCCCGACTGTCCATTTCACGCACCTTTCGGATATCCTTGTTTCGGACCTTGCAGCTCTGTTGGATATCCGCCGCACACTGAGAGACGTCCTCGACGGAGTTACCGCTGAGGATAAGCTCGTCCTTCTGGGCCTTAGAAACCTCGACGTCGACGCCGGGGCGCATGGTCACCCGACGGACGATCTTCTCGCCAATGAAGTTCCTACACAGCACCTAAATCAGCACTTCATACTCTTCTTCGAAACAGCCCTCCTCCATCACCGTGATAGGCCATAACCAGAAAGAAAAATCGATAGGGGGCTGGCCTCCTGCCAACCCGAACGGGGGTTCCCATACCGGATCTCGACCTCGGTGCAGCCAGTCTCTTTGTTCTTCTCCAAGTTGACGTTGATGGGGAAATGGGCATAGACGTATCGGAGCTTGTAGAGGTAGCCCTTGGTGACACCGATAATGAGGTTGTTGAGGATCGTCCTCACGGTTCGGAGAGCGGCGACATTTTTCCTCGATCCGTGGTGAATGAGAATGGCGAGGGTGTTCGGCTTGGGCTTGGTGAAGGAGACGGCGATGTGGCTGAGATCCTTAGAAAGCTTTCCTGTAATCCAGACTCCCTGTCAGCAACCGCAATGTTGCAACCCCGTCCCCCATCTTCAACGTTGCTCCCATCTCAAATCTCGATCAATCGATCTATCGGCGAGAACTGAAACGATTTCGGGGGAAAAGCGTACCTCGGGGACCCTCGACGGTAACTAGCCTGGACTTGATGTTGACCTTGACTGTATTCGAAAAATCTCTTGTTAGCAGACCAATTTCGACAGGAGCAAGCTGCTCCTTTAAACAGCCGCAGAAGATGAAGTGTTGAATGGAATCTAACTTACCCCCCTCAGGGATCTCGAGGATCTCTTGCGACTGGATATACTTCATCCTGGCGGTGTTTCTTCAATTGCGTTGTTGAAGAATGGGTATCTCTCTCGCCGGGCTGATCACGAGAATTATTCTTCGGAGCGATAAAATTGGCGGGACCTGTGGGATGCAAAAGTTCTAGGGTTCTGGGCTCGTGTGGGATAATCCTTGTTTTACCGTTATTTTACCGGACACCAGATTTGAAAATTTCCTTAGTCATGATCTTCTGCCCAAGGAAAATCACCAGCCACCGAAGCCACATGTCGACAAGGATCTGGTTCCTGTGACTTAAGATTGGCATGTGCTGAGTCAGCAAGAAAGCCGGAGGCTTGGGACTTGGATTCCAGCAGCAATACGGATGCACTCGGTCAAGCACCGACGTCAGCACCTGCCCCTCTCAATATAGCAGGAGAACAGCTCGCTGCAGCAGCCAAACAGCTCGACGTGGACGCCTCCCATCTCCCCCCTCATCCCCTGAACCGGGCAACATCTTTCCGAAGTGATCCATCCCTGAATATCCCAATAATCCGCCGCTGCCATGTCTTACTTCTTCGCGACTCCCGTCGATATCGACATTGTCCTCGACGACGCCGACGAGAGGCAAATGGTCGATGTCAAGCTCGACAAAAACCGTCGAGAGAAAGCGCCCCTATACATGGACGGGGAGTCCGTGAAAGGTTCTGTCACGATCCGCCCTAAGGACGGAAAACGCCTCGAGCACACTGGCATTAAGGTGCAGTTCATCGGCAGCATAGGTAGGCGACCCTCTATTGAACAATCCTCACAGCCCGGCCCCACCGTAGCTCTCAGAGTGCTTCTCCTGCGACTCTATAACTAACGTCCTTTGCGTACCCGGCTTGATCTAGAAATGTTCTTTGACCGGGGAAACCACTACGAGTTCCTATCACTCGTCCAGGAGCTTGCGGCCCCTGGCGAGCTTCAGCACCCTCAGACCTTCGAATTCAATTTTAAGAATGTCGAGAAGCAGTACGAGTCATACAACGGCATAAACGTCAAGCTTCGATACTTCGTTCGAGTTACTGTTTCCCGACGCATGGCCGACGTTATCCGGGAGAAGGATATCTGGGTTTACTCTTATCGCGTCGTGCCTGACGTAAACAGCTCAATCAAGATGGATGTCGGTATCGAGGACTGTCTTCACATCGAGTTCGAGTACTCCAAGTCCAAATATCACTTAAAGGATGTGATTGTGGGGAGGATATACTTCTTGCTAGTTCGCTTGAAGATCAAGCACATGGAGCTGTCAATCATTAGACGAGAGACCACGGGGGCCGCGCCAAACCAATATAACGAGAGTGAGACCTTGGTAAGGTTCGAGGTAAGTCTTCATTCTAGCCTCCACTGAGCTACCCTTGGAAACTAGACGCAAAATGATTGACATTCGTAGATCATGGACGGCTCGCCCTCTAGGGGAGAAACAATCCCAATTAGACTCTTCCTCGGCGGTTTCGACCTTACCCCTACGTTTAGGGACGTCAACAAGAAGTTTTCCACCAGATATTATCTTAGTTTGGTGCTCATTGACGAAGGTATGCCTCGATATAACCTCGTCGCTTAACTGCATTCTTTTCCTTTTACTGGAGACTGACACGACTTTTTGGGACAGACGCTCGGAGATACTTCAAGCAGTCCGAGATTATCCTTTATCGACAAGCCCCTGAGCTACCGGCCCCCGATACCC
>SJVG01000728.1:0-19610 GCA_034774675.1 Scedosporium minutisporum
CCCTCATATTGCCCCCATGCCACTCCCACTCCCACTCCCACTCCCACTGCCACTGCCACTGCCCCAGCTGCTGCCCCTGGCCGTGTCTAAGGGTTACCCAACATTCTGCGGTCCTGGCTACGAAGTATTGTGCCTATCCTCGCTTGGGTCGCTTGGGTTTCTCTATCTGCACCTCCCCTTTCGTTCCTTTTTCCCATTACTTCATCCTGCCCTGGCCACTACGAACCCTGGTCTGCGCCACAAGAGGATATTCGAACGTTCCTGGAGGGGGTGAAGTGACAGCTCGACACGCCTCCTCAAACCCCATCGTAGTCCCGCCGCACGACGCAACTCGTCCCCTCTTTTTTTTCGCACACACTCTCGCTTGCGAATCTCCTCCCAAAAATTACGAGACTCTGGGTTGGGTTACAGTCTTCGCCAATTCTCGCAGCAGCTTAGGGTTATTCCATCTTCGACACTTGCTCAGTTGACGGAAACCTAGCAGCGCCGCGGGCCGTGTGTGTTCTTTGTCTCAGCTCAGCCCGTCATCTCACTCATCCGTGGCCCAAGTGCCGACCTCGAAACGGACACCAATACGGACACCAATACGGACAATCTACCCCCCAGCTCCAGCAGCAACCCAACTTTCCATTCTCCAGTCCTCGGATCCGCGAAATCATTCCTCGCTGCATCGTGTCTCCTCGCGTTACGTCCGAATACCTCTTTTCGACAGGCCTTGCGACCATTCCCCCCATTCGTGCTTCCGCTGCCCCTCTCCTCGCTGCTAGCACCACCTTTTAGAGTACCTCTGGGTGTCGCTTACTGACCGGTACCAACTCGAGTTGTTGTAACAGTAATATAGAACGTCCTGAAATCCGAACCTCTTGCCTACCGAGCGTGTACGAGTCGCAGCGATCGATGTTTTAGTAGAAATATAAGAAAGACACAAAAGCAGGAAAGAAAAAGGTGGAAAATCAAAGATGGATGACCTACGATATGTCCGAAACGACCCGGCGTTTAATGGCCTTGTCTCACCTCCGCGGAATGGTTCTCGCCTCCCGCAACCCGTCACTCATGATGGTCGAACCTCCCTACCTCGTCGCTTCACCACTGAGTCCGGGCGTGTACCAACATTGTCTTCACTTACAGCCCCGCGTGGCCCTGACCAGACTCAAGATTATGCATCCGTACGTAGCTGCTTCCCCCACCTTCCTACTTCCTCTCCATCATGGCTGCGTAGCTGGCCCCGTGGGACGAGCCGGACATTTGGGTTGGCTGTGGATCAGGCTGGTCTATAACGGACTTTTTGCCATCCATCACCGCCTCGCCCATCTGCGTATCTGTGTTCGTCGAGCTGTCGGGCGCTGGCTGGGAATACCTCCCGGGGATCATGGGCCTTTATATTATTGGTTTTTTTTTCCTTTCCTTTTTGGAATCATTTGAAACTGACTTGGGCCTCGTTTCTTCCAGACATATCACAAAGTCCAATTGGTACGTCGTAATCCCGTCGCCACCGCACCGAACGGCGCGGGGCACCTCGGACTCCAGAATCTGTTGCCCATTGACAATCGCCAATCCCAGACTGCCCACAGCTTCGGCTTGGGTCCAGGCCAAACCCGTTTCGACATAAGACAAGGAAGACTGACGGCCGGACAGCTAGAGAAGAAGAAGCAGGAATATGAAATGATTAGGGAGCAAAAGCGGCGATTCGAGGTTGAGCTTCAAAAGCATGAGCAGGAGCTTGCGCAGATGCAAGAGGACCTAAGAGGTCCCCTGGCCGGCCATCAGTCCGAACCTACCACACCTCCCGAGTATCGCGATACCTCGAGCGCCTTCCCCTCCATCTTTTCCCGTCCCAACAGATACTCGACCTCGAGCCTCACCTCCCCACCAGGGCTCTTCAACCGCCCTGGTCGATCGGGCTCCCAGCTGGCTTCACCCCAGTCTGGTCTCCTCCAGAACCGTGGCCGGTTCGGGTCGGAATTGCCCTCGTGGTCCGTTCCCGGATCGAGGAGAGGCAGTGACGAGGATGAGAAGGAAGAGGCTGTTCGACAGGACCCTACTAGTCATAGGTCAACAAACGCGTAAGTTCCCGATGTAACCCCAATCTTCTCGTGATTTCCGGATGGTTGGGTGTGCGATTGTTTGTTTGTTGCGCTAGAAGGGGACGTCCGGCTGCGATTCTACCCTTCTTGGACTATGGGTAGCAGGCTGGACTGGACTCATCTCAAGAGGAAGCTCTCTGTTGGATGTTTTTGGGGAAAAAACGCCACCCGATGGATGTTAACAAATATCGATTAGTCTTCACCGGTACTCCATGCCAGTCACAAGGTCCCGTAACGGGCTGTATGACCTGGGTAATCTCGATGGTACAAACACGACTCGCTTCCTTTTTGGCGATGATGACTTGGGAGATTCAAAGCTTACGGCAACGACCACCGCTGACGACTTCCCTACCCTCGTTCGACGGGATGATCCATTGGTAAGTCTATAGCTCAGCTACTGCTTGTTTTCGTTTTCGTTTTTTCTTTCGTTATTTTTGAGCGCCATCCGTCTATCATCCGGCGTGAGGCAGGTGCCTTGGGAGGGTTCAAGGAATCCAAACATTGGCCCAGTGGCACCTTCCTCAGGAGCTACCCGTCATTCATTTCTTTCCTATTCACTCCAGCGGGCCCTTGATTCAAGAATTGTGAATCGTTGGAAGCCCTGTCACTGCCCGCGCCCTTCCTCAATCAGCTATTCAGTGCCAATGTTCACATTTGGTCTGGCCTCCCTCCTCTCCAAGCATAAAAACCCAGCAAACGGCAGACCCTCCTGCAGCTTTCCTTTCACACAAACCTACAAAACTTTGTTCAATCTCAGCATTGTCCCCAACCTACTGAGAACTTACGAACCCTCTCTCTACCCAAACACTTCATCCTAACACGCTCCCCTATATTTCTCGTGTACTTCTTTTCATCGTGACTACCAAGGCGCTCTCTTGAAACTCGCACAACATTCCAACATCTGAGATCACTAATGTTGTCTTCTTCTCCTGAGCAGGGCCTCGCCGCCATTGGTTCTGGTCAACTCAACGGCACCCCTTCGGCGAAGTCAACAAACTCCCTTCGCCACTCCCTTGATCTCAAGTACCTCAGCGACGCCGCATCTGAGACAGGTAACTCTATCCATAGCTCTTCTACCAACCACGTCATGGCCACGCCTCCGAAGTTGCAGAACTCGTTCTCCACTGGAGACGTGACTGCTCCAAAGGCTGGTTCTACCGGCCAGAGCTATGGCAGTCCCAACAACCACGCCCAGCAGCATTTCCACAATCACAACGCTAGCCTTGGTCGCTTCCCCGCCGGTCCTATTGCTGGCCGTCACTCCCGCGAGTTGTCGAACGACGCCAACTCGCCTGCATCGTCGCGCGACCAGTCTTCTGGCTACCCTTCGATCCAGTCGACCCTCCAGGGCAGTGCTGCGCCCTTTGGTCCCAACATGGTCGCTCCTGCCCACACCCTCAACTCGAGCGTCAGTGCCCCTGTCGGCTCTGGCGCAATGAATTACCCCTACTACGCCGCTGGCACCTATGTGCCCAATGCTGGAGGCCCTCCTACCACCTCTGGTCCTAACACCTACGGCGTTCCCATCTTGACCATGGGTCTGCAGAACATGGGCCTCAACAACTACCCCAACGGCAGCTACAACGGTGCTTATGCTCCTCCTAGCTACCAGGGTTCCTCGCAGCATCAGCGTGACAGCCAGGCTCGTGTGATTCAGCACCGTCGCCAACTTGATAACGAAGGTATGTTTTTTTTCCGTCTATACTCTTTTTTCTCTCTCTCTCTCTCTCTACCTACTCCTTTCCACCCCCCACGTCTCTTTTCTCTCGGAAAGCAGAAAAAAGTACTCTTGAAGAAATTCGTACTAACTCTTGTCCCCTCTGTAGCCATGTCCAGGTACCACAACCTCCCTATTGAGGCCGTTGTCGGTCAGATTTACGATCTTTGCAAGGATCAGCATGGTTGCCGCTACCTCCAGAAGAAGCTTGAGGAGCAGAATCCCAGCCAGACCCACATGGTTTGGCTCGAGACCAACCAGCACGTCGTTGAGCTCATGACTGACCCCTTCGGCAACTACCTCTGCCAAAAGCTCCTTGAGTTCTGCAACAATGACGAGCGGACTGTCCTCATCCAGAACGCTTCTGTCGACATGGTCCGAATCGCTCTCAACCAGCATGGCACCCGAGCCCTCCAGAAGATGATTGAGTTCGTCTCGACCCCCGATCAGGTGAAGATTATCGTCGAGGCCCTGCGTAACCGTGTCGTCGAGCTCATTCAAGACTTGAACGGAAATCACGTTATCCAGAAGTGCCTTAACAAGCTCTCTGCGGCGGATGCCCAGTTCATTTTCGATGCTGTCGGCACGCACTGCATCGAGGTCGGAACTCACCGCCACGGATGCTGCGTCCTTCAGCGATGCATTGACCATGCCAACGCGGACCAAAAGGCTTGGCTCATCACGCGCATTACGGAGCACGCCCACGTCCTTGTCCAAGATCCGTATGGCAACTACGTGATCCAGTACATCATTGACCTTAACGACCCGGCCTTCACGGAGCCCGTCGTCAACCAGTTCCGCAGCCACGTCCCGCCGCTGTCTCGCCACAAATTCAGCTCCAACGTCATTGAGAAGTGCCTCCGATGCGCTCAGGATCCCTCCAAGGACATGATTGTCGATGAGATCCTTGCCCCTGGCGAGATTGAGAAGTTGATCCGTGACAACTATGCCAACTACGTTATCCAGACTGCTTTGGAGTATGCCACTCCTTACAAGAAGGCTGCCTTGGTCGATGCCATCCGGCCTGTTCTGCCTAGCGTCCGCTCGACTCCCTACGGCCGACGAATTCAGGCCAAGATTCACAACTACGACGGCCGCAACTCCGGACAGGGAACTCCCGCCGACCCCACTGGTGGCCAGATTCCCATGCGTCCTTCTCACAACCGTGGCATGTCCAGCGGTAACGTGTCTCTTGCCTCGGCCGGTAACGTCGGCTTCTCGGGCATCGGAAACGGCCTCTCTGGTGGTAACTTGGGCGGTGGAAACGGCTCCAACATCCAACCTGCCCGCAACAACAGCAACAATGGTGGCAACAACACAAACAACAACAATCACCAGGGCGGTTTCCCCGCTGCGAACAACATCATGCCGATCGGTGCTGCTCCTGGCCAGAGGATGCAGGTGGGACAGTTCGGCTACCCTCAGCCTCCTCGGAGCAATGGTAACACCGCGGGTGGCCCTCCTCCCCCTGCTGCCGGTGCCGCCCCCGCTACTGACAACGGCGAGTCTCAGTGGCTGTAATACCATGCCTTCCTTCTCTGTAACGGTATGAGATTTGGTGGTAGGTGCGTGTGTTTGGCGTTTAGCTCTCTCTCTCTCCCGCCTACTACTCCAAATTTCCCCTCGGAACGCACGTTTACGACACGGATTATGACTTCACGAGCTTTTTTTCCCCTTGTTACGCTTTGTTTCAGCACTGCCTTCGGCGATATGCGCCCTCCATTTTCTTCTTTTTGCGTGTACACTACACTACACCTCGAAAAATCACAAAACCAACAAAAAAAATATTCGATTACACGCTGGGGTTACATTACTACCGACCGGAGGGCTTTGCCAGTTAGGCAGCGGGTTATTTTTGTCCCTTCTTTTTTTTTCTAAGAACCCTCGTCTTCGCAGACTCTTGGGAAAGAGGCCGCCATTTGGACGGGGTCACAGCATAGATCGGGCATGACTTTTGTGTCTACTACTTGAAGACGACGCTTTGTATCATGGCAGGTCTTCGGCCCGGGTTGGCTCCAGGTTTAACGCCTTTGGAAAGGAGGTCGCGAATCTTGGGTTTCGGTGTGCCTCCATTAGAGCTGCTCTTTCATGGACGCCTCTGGTCTGCAGGGCTCAACAACGCCTCGATCTCGGACAGCAATTTTGTTGGCCCTTGATTGCTCGATCTCGAGTTACTCTGGAGACCTCTGTGGTCTGCTATTGTTTTTCCTGTTTTCCGTCGGCTGATGCTTTCTTCCGGTACCCTTCAACCACTGTATCCAATTATCAAACCCTTTTTTTCTTACTCTGTCTTCTCTTCCTTTCCCTTTCCCTTTCTCACCGCCATTTTTGAGGACGTGCATTTTCTGTCTTTTGATCTGGTAGCTCTGGGAGGATAGGCGGAATTCAGTCAGACATTTTGTGGAGGGAGGAGCTATCAAAATACGAAGTGCTGGGAGAGCTGGTAATTTTGTGTGCCTTTTTTTTTTCACTCGTGTGTTTTCTTGACATCGTGCTTCCTTCTGACCTGTTCTTTTCTGTTATTTGCCCCTACACCATCCTTGAACAATTGTTACTCCTGTATCACTTTCCCTTCTTCTTGCCCTTCTTCCATTCTCTGTGCCCATGTTTCCGTTTCCGTTTAAAGTGTTACTTTTTCGTTTATCTTGTTTTCCCTGACATTGTTTCGCATGTAACTACCTTTGCTAGCTAGATCTCGAAGAAGAACCCTTTTTATGTGTTCATACTAATACATGGTTCTGTATTTGTTAAAAACAAGGTATGAAAGTGAGTGTACTCTGTGATGTATTTGCTGTTTGCTCCTTGGAGATGGAGAGACAGGGTTGTTTCTCGGAGTATGTTGAGCGGCATTTTTGCTGAAAAGTGGTTCATGTCTCTTGGAAGGCCCCGCCTTATTTTTTTTTCGTTTCTTTTCGATTGTCTTTCTTCTTCGTGATGCGTAAGCTTGTTTGGGAGACGGGTTCTCATTCCCGGCATAAGTGGAGATGATATTCGAGGGTCTTTGCTGAAGTGAGCATGTTTTCCATCATCGACTTCGCCAACAGGCTCTGGAAATGGTTACATCTAAAGAGAACGTGGGAAAACCGTTATGACACAAGGAGTTAAGGCCATCTACACTCTACTCACCAGTTGAGAAGGATAAAACCGGGTTAGGATTCCATTCCCTATGATAAGGATACTACAGAGACCATCACATACGTAAAAGAGAATAGGGCCAGCTTCCATCATCGACGTGATATCATTTCATCATTGTTTCTTTCTCCCTCGTTCCTCGAGGAATAAAAGAAAAATTTGGAACAAAGGAAGAATTCGCAAGACCCTGACTCCGATTTCGAACGGTTTGTGCTATGAAGTTCCTTTCTGTCTTGTTTCGCTTTTAAACCCTTTTTAATAACCACCCCTTAAAAACACTGCCCCAAAAAGTTCTAGCGAGAGAAGAAAGAACAGAGTGAAAAAGTGATTCCTTTCCCTCTCGTCTGTCCCTCCCGCCCCTTTTCTTTTTCTCCCCCTCCCCAAAAAGCCAGCAACGAGGCTAAGAAAAGCCTCGCACTTATCGGTAACGCCAAAGCTGGAGGGTGTTGTGACGCTTCCAAGTCTTCCTGCGTCCGGCCCGGGTGTTGTTGTACCTGTGGCCCTTGTTGAGGCCGCGGGACTTCTTGCCCGTAGCGGTGAGGCCGCGGGCCTCGCGGTGCTTATGGACGGGGTTGACGATCCAGTTGATGCGGGGGTCCTGGCGGATGGCCTTGTGCTGGGGGTCGACGAGGATGACCTCGTAGTACTTGTAGGTGGAGTCCTCGTTGATCCAGTAGGAGTTGAGGACGCGGAGGTTGGCGCAGCGGCGGCCGACGCGCTCTTCGGCGGTGGCGCGGAGGGAGCGTTGGTACTTGAGCTGGTTGATACCGTGGCTCGTGGGCTTGCCTGTTGGCCGGATTTTCGGTTAGCTACAAATGGGAGAAAGAGAGGGAGCGTGGGAGGAAAAGGAGGGAAAGAAACGTACCATAGGTGGCACCCTTGGGGGCGGGCTTCTTACGTCCACCACGGCGGACTCGGATGCGGTAGATAACGTAGCCCTGCTTAGCCTTGTATCCGAGGCGGCGGGCCTTGTCGGGGCGCGAGGGGCGGGAGGCGCGGTGGCAGACATTCAATTGACGGAGCTATATTGATGCAGTCTCAGCAAAATGTTCAACGACTGTATAGCAAGGACGGTTGGGGAGTTTGTTTCTTCTTCTTGCGTTCCCTTGTCCTCGCTCGTTTTTTTGTTCAAAAATTCTTCGAAGAATTTTTGTCTTTTGATCCGGCCTCGCCATGGAATGCCCTTGATTGTCTTCTTTCTCCTAGATTCCATTGCAACATATCTTCCCAGAGAAGATATTAATCACGACGGAAATGGGAGAGACAAGCCACCCAGGACAGGCGAGCGGATCGGCAGAAAAAAATTGAGCAGAGGGCGGGTTCCATTGCAAGGCAGAAACAATCCCGAAACTCGCCCACATGTGTGTATATTCGATTGAATGTGTTTGTGTGTATGATTCGGTAGGTTTTCAACGTACTTCCCAGCATCGGACTCGGAGAAGGAAGCGCATCACATCGGACTGCTTCTTCTTCTGAAGCTCTTCGACATACTTGAGGGCACCCATTTTGACTGCGAAGAACAAGACAACGAGCCCAAGTTAGTTTCTTCTTTCGTTTCTGAATAGCGAGATGAGGAATGAGAGGAGGGAATTGGAGCAAACAAACCGGCGGTTCTATGTCGAGGGGGGTTAGTAAAGTCGTTTGGGGGTGAGGATGGAGGAGGGGAGGATGTGGATTTCGTAGGAGTTCAAAAGTTTTAATGGAAGAATTGCCCTTATCACAGGTGGATTTGGATTTTTGGTGGGAGGGCAGAGTTTGTGGGCGGCACACTTCCGAAAAGGGCTTAGTGGGAATTTCAGGGATTCTGGACCAGAGCAAGCAGAAAGTGTTCCTGGTCATGTGACCAAAGGTATTGTTCGGTGAGACGTTCCTCACCGAAAATCCAACGTCAAGTCTTTGAGACGAGCCAGAGTTCATGTCCTCAAATTGGATCGGTAAATCTATTATTGCAGCGAAAGTAACACTTAGACCTTGAACAGAGCCATCAAGCTCGTCTGCTCTTAGTTAGCCACTTTTCTCGAGGAATTCACAAACAGCATAACATCTCATCTCACAAACTCTCGGACTAATACCCTCATTCGCCAAATGGCTTGGTCAACTACCCCAGACAGCCTCCAGATGCAATCCTCCAAAAATCAGCTTCATTTCTCAGACGAAGAGCCCAAAACATTACTTCCCCGAATTCCACTAGACACTCCATGCCACGCCTTCCAAGTACCCCAGACCTCTTCACCCCACGGCTTCTCCCGATGCGAAGCAAGACTCTTCGCAAGGAAAGAGTGCGCCAGTCTCTCCTTGTCAGTCTTCGGCTCGGGGATACCTAAACCACCCTCACTGACACGAGAAGCCTGAAAAGCTCCCTCGATCAGCTTTCCCCCGATCCGGGCCGCCATGTTCGTGATCTCCAGCACTTGACCCTTGTCCTCGTCACTCGACGAAGCTGGCAGAGCATACTTTTCGCCTTGCGTCAACTTGTTGGTTTCCTCGTAGTGTTTCAAGATGTCTCGACATAGATCTAGAGTCTCCAGGCCTTGCTCGTAGAGGGGCTGTGCTTCAATGTCCATTGGCGTCCCTGACGGGAAATCCAACATTGTCGATAACTTGGAGAACTTGCCGTTGATTTCCTTCGTAAATGCGCTCGCAAAGTTCTCCCTAGTCATTCTGTTAACGAAATTGCCTTCGCAGGATGAATTGTGGCATACATTTGAGCAATCCTCTTCTTCACGAACTCAGCCAAAGCATCCTCCTCACTCTTCTGCTTCTTCAGGAACTGAGCAAGACACTTGGCGGACCTCCTCGCCTCATTCTGGCTGGATCTATGTTGCGACGCTGCCTTGTCGACTTTCGCCATAGCTCTAAACACGCCATATTAATGATAACTATCAAGGCCACGATTCGAATCCGTTTCACTTACCGGACCGGGTGGAGCTCCTCATCTTCTCCGAGGCTAAATCCATTCTCCCCAGTCCGCTCGAGACTCGGACCGCCCTTGCCCTGTCCGTTCTCAGCACCAGAATACAGTCTCTCTAATCTCGGTGACCTTCGAGTCGGCTGTCTCCGGGTTCTCTTCACTTTCTTGTTTGCCGAGCTAGATACCACATCTGAAACATCGCTATCTAGCACTTACAAAGAAGTAAGTGTGAGAGTAGTTCCTCGTCGTTCAACGATTGAAGTAGAGGAAAGAGGAGGAGCTGTGCCAGTAGTATACTCACAGTCGTCGCGGGCCGGCTTGCGTTTGGCGGCCTGTCGCCTAGGAGCCATGGCGGACAAATGAACACAAGAGGCAGGCTTCTTCAAACTGTCAACTCGTCCTCGGAAAAGCTACCGAGACTTTGAATACAAACAAGCGCAAAGTGGTTCTTAAAATGTGTAAAGAGATTCCACATGCAGAAAATACTCGTCTGTCTAGTTGTCTTCGAGAGCCTGTTCAAGACTACTTTACCTTCAATCCCGAAGACAATAATCGAGTACCCCTCTCTAGCCGCATATGCCCTTCCAATCTTCCTTCCTTCAAAGGGAGAAAATCGGTCCCCTTGAGCATGTGACGGCTACGTGTTGAAACCGTCACTTGTAGCTTCCCCATGAGGGAGAAGGGATTGCTCTTTCCTCCGAAGCTGGAAACCTGCGTAACAACCCCAAAGTAGATCGACCTTGGGATGAATGAAGGAAGGAGCTGTAGGTCGCATAAGTCTCGCGGCTAGCAAGCATGTGATGCAACCCGTCTAGATACTTACATGTACTTGAACACCTCGAAAACGAAAGGTATGGCAAATTGCGAGGAGCTCGGCTACGTTCGCTCTACAGAAAACCCCACGAATCATCATCGAATTAACATGGAGGTATCGAAATATCAAGGTAAGGCGTCTATCTGGAGGATAACACCGCCGTTCCCAATCACAAGTTTCACAAGGAGGCAGGGCAAGGCCATAGAATAAAGGAGGTCATAACCGCATCATCAATTTCCGCACATTATCCAACCTATCTATCTGTCTGAATACCTGTCTTTTGGAAAGAGAAGAACAAAAAAAGAGAAAATTGCAAGATAAAAAGGGTAGAAGAAAACAAGAATAAAATGAAAAGAAAATTGCCCGAAGTTCCACCAAGTGTATCGACCAAACACCAAAATAACAGGAAAAAAGCGTACCAAACGAAGAAAAAAAAGTCTTTCAAGTTAGTAATGCATCATCCTCCCAACCATCATACTAGAGAGAAGGACGAAGAAAGGAAGAGATAAACCCCGAAAGATGGAAAAGGGACACATAGAAGGGGGGAAGACGAAGACCCAGAGGGCGAGGAGTAGACCGGCGAAAAGAAGCAGCAGATCGAGTGAAACGAGGAAAGTTAACAAGGATTTCAGAAAAGGGGTTGGGGGAAGGTTGTCAGCTCTCAAGACACATCCGCAATACATATCTCGAGAAGTCCACACAAGTACCATGCATAAAGAGGGCACAAACGCCAGGCCAACGAATCGAGAGTAGGGTCCCCTGGGTCGGGAAGTGGGGATGCCATGTCGAACGGCAGAAGAGAGAGAAAGGGGGAAAGGAACCGCGAGCAAAGTGCAAGTGTCTACCATAAGTGGCATTGAGGAACAAATTAGGAAAACAGAGAGGCCGTTTTTTGTTGGAGACAAACAAGACCGAAGAAGAAATCTTTGTCTATGATAGTCAGGTATCCGCGGTATAGAAACAGATGTAGCAAAACCCTTTTTGCAAAAAAAATCAAAAACTGCAAGTGCTGTCTTTGGAGTATTTTCCTTCGACATTGTATCATAAACCCCCCGTTTAATCCGGAATCATTTTCGTAAAGGACAGTGTTGTAGTAGTAGTGTAACTTTGAAAAGTCAAAGTGCGCTGAATGAACAAAATGCATGTCGGCTTGGTTTGGCTGCCCGCTCCAAGCTGGAAGCAAGAAGGGACACCGTTGCCGGGCCTAAAACAGATGACACGTCGCGGTGTCACCAGCCAGAAATCCCAGCGGATGTCTCAGGAGATGATGCCGACGAGCGCGGTACAGCAGGCACCGCGCCTGTCTCAGCAATCATGATCTCGGATGCTGAGACAAACAAAAAACATCTTTGCATGAAGAATGGATACACTCCACCGAATCCAAGTCTTCGAGCCGAGAGTACGTCGTAAAACGTTGAATAAAGAACAAGGTATTGTTGAATGGTATCATGAGACTCCCCCTTCCCGTTTTCTGAAAAAGAAGGTCGAGGTTGAGTTTTGCTAATATCCGGGGAATTCGAGACAGAATTTTTGCGCTTCTTTATCGTGCCGTCTATGTCGTGTTTGGTCTCTCATCCCTCGTCACGCCCTCCGTGAGAATGGCGCTCAAAGATCAAGAGGGTCGTACTCTGTCGTGTCGTAGGTGAAACAGTGAAAATGAGGAACAGCGCTGCGCCCCTCACTTCCGTCGTGGTGGCAGGGAAAAACAAACCAGCGTTAGTAACTGGTGTCAACGTCGCTTCAAATAGGTACAAAGAAGAAAAACCATCGAAACTCGTGCAAACTCTGCATTTCTTGTTTGCAAGGCTCCAATCGTAATCTGACAAGATCACGCGGAACTCGGGTGCCCAAAGCCGTCTTGATTTATCGGGTCAATGATAGTCCCTGGAACGACGAAACCCAATCTTGCTGGTTGCCCAGCTGGGAGAGGCCATGTCCATGAGGACCGGTGGCCGGTCCTTGACCAGCGACACGTCTCATGCCGCCCGAGAAGTCATTCTGTTGCGAAAAGCTCGAGCCGTACAGGTCTGCATTCGAACCAGCTCCTGAATGGTAGGGCATGCTAGTCGCGCCGCCTCGAGACGCTGCACCGAATCCCAAGCCGCCGTATTGCTGTTGTTGCTGCGGCTGTTGTTGGTAGCCAAAGTTGGCAGGGGAGTAACTAGGAGCAGAAGCTAGGGCGGGGGCGCGATCGTTGCCAGAGAATCCCTGACCAAAGCCGGTGGACTGGAATCCACGTCCAACCTGTGATGCACTGGAGGTTTCCTGCTGAGTCTGAGTGGTGCGACGCTCAGGGTGACCCAGGCTTCGTCCAACGCCCACTGCACCAGGGCCAATACCACTAGGAGGCTGCAAGCCAAGAGTGGGGTTGGCGAAAGACGCAGGGTTCACTGCAGACATCCAGATTCGAGTCTTGTAGATCTTGAACAGATCGGTGACGAGTGAGTTGAAGTTGATGTAAGAGTCGGCAAAGTAGTAGAAGGTAAGCTTCTTCCAGTCCCTAGTAAAAGTGATAAGTTAGCATCGGGAGGTTTGAGAAAGAAAGTTGGGCAAGTGAGTTTGGGTGACGTACATTTGGAATTCGGCATCAAGAATCTCCATATTAAGGCCATGTTCCTTGACCTTTTGCATGCAGACACGCTTGGCCTTGGCTTCGTTACCTTCCTTCTCCCGCAGAGAGTGGATTTCGTGACTCTGAGCGAGGCGCTTAATGAGCTTTGGCTTGAGCTCGCCAGGGTTTGACTCTTGCATGTGATGATGGCTAGGCGGGCCCATGCCTCCCACGGCGCTCCCTTGAAGACCGTTCGGGGCACCCATCAGACCCATTCCGACATTTTCCTGAGCCGCAGCCGCGTTTTGGGAATACATCATCAGCCACTTGTAGTGCTCCTCGGCGTAGTATTCCTTCAGCTCTCTGGCCGTCTGCCAATCCACATTGTCCCTCACAACCGTGCCAATGTCGGTTCCACGGTCGGCCTCGACAATGACGAGATCACCCGGCTTCACGGTAAGGCCGGTGCCCTCCTGGATGTAGAACACATCTGCTCGTGAGCACTTGAAATAAACGATGTGCAACAGTTGATTCTGGCGTGGCTGGCTCATGCCGTAGAGGGTGCGATGGGGCGATGTAGCACGGTTCGCTCCGAAGGGGCCTTGGAGGTTGTACGGAGACGGGAATTGGTTATTATAGGATTGCGCTAGACCTGATGAGACAGGGCCCGCTGCTCCGGGATACTGCGACGAGGTTCCTAGCTGGGTGTTAGTCAACTCTTCGAGGGGAAAACGAGAGGCGGAGGAGGTGGGGTGAGTGAGGGAAAGGAGAGGCTTACCAGCACCGGTCATGGGGAAGCCAGAAGTGTCACCATAGCTTCCGGGATAATCTTGAGAAGTTTGAGCGTCTTGTGCTCCAATGTCAAGCCCAGCAGAAGCAGCAGCATGGTCGCCCAGAGAACCGATGGACGCCTGCCTAGTGGGTACATCTGCAAACGAATGGCGTCGACTCTGGGAAATGTCACCAAGGCTGCCGAATCCAAGCTGACTATGCCAGAGGCCCTTCTTTACGACGCTGTGCTTTTGAGAATCCATACCGAAAGGCGATCGGAATGCGCTTGGACCGAATTCGCTCATCCTACGATTCAGAGTCCTCCTAGGGTTGATCAGATCAGCAACGTCGTTCGACTCGTCAAGTTCATCGATGGCATATTCCGATTCTTCGGGGACGGTCTCGCGAAGGGTGTAACCGCTGGAAAGGCCGTAAGCGGCAGCGGTGGAGGATCGAGGTCGCAGACGCGCACTGTGGTACTGTTGCTGCTGTTGCTGCTGCTGTTGTTGTTGGCGCAGCATCGCATTCTCCCTGGCCAGCATCTCAATGGTTTTAGACTCGGCGGATTGGAGGATAGAGCTTTGAAAGAGGACTTCGGATGCGCTCTCGCCATCTTCCTCGTCATCCTCGACTTCCTTAACTTTGTCAAGACCACTCTCATTCGACATTTCACTTAGCATGCTCGGTCGGGACGGGCGATGCTGGATGCCGGTGTGACCATGCGTCCGAGCACGGCCAAGAATCGTAGAGGAGCTCATGGAGGGCGGGATGGAATCTGGATCCATTTGGCCCGTAGAGTAGGACTGAGAGCGGTATGTCTTCGGGGTCGGGTGGAGTGAAATGCTGTATGGGAATTGGGAGCCTCCAACTTGTTCTCGGGGTACGGGGGATGTTTGAGATAAATTTCCAGTTTCAGGGCCAAATACCGAGTTTGCAGAAGCGCCGGGAGGCAGAGCCGTAGTTGGGGAAGGCAGAACCTCCGTCAGTCGCGATGGCTCCTTCCTCTCACTATTCCATATAGCGGTGCTCCAGGAGAATGATGAGCCTGGGGCTCGTCCCATCATGGCCGATGAAGCAGAATTCGATCCCCAAAGGCCGCCCGAGGCATCGGCGGAAGGCGTGCCTGGGTGAGAGGTGGTTGGTGACATCGAGTTACTCGCGAAGGAGTCTTTCCTAGGTCGAGGAATTTGCGGGGAGGTATCGTTCAGCCACGAGGCGCGTCGAACGGGCTTATGGGGTGGGGCAAAAGCTGTCTGAAAGGATTCGGGTACTCTCGACTCGACTTCGTCGTCTGAGCTCGCGAGCGCTTCGGAATCGGGTGTCAAAGCTCTTGCGGTTAGTTTCTCTAGAAGAATCGCTTGGCTAGAGGGTGGAACGGAGGAGAGTCCGCCCTGGCCAATCTTGGATGGCGTGTCTGGTTTGATGGCTATTGAGCTCATTCTCTTATGGGAGGTGTCCGCGTTCTAACTATCCAGCACCAAGGGGGTGTACGAGGCGTTGGGTTCGGGAGAAGTAGCGGAGTCGGCAATAGGCATGCACGCGAAATGGAGGATGCAAGCTGGCGCCGATACTTTTTTAGAAGCGGGATTGAAGAAGAGGCGAGTCTCTTGCGTGTCGCGCTCGAAGGGGTTGGTAGCAGGCGGTGTGTACAAGGCCGCGTATACAACAATTCCGCCGAAGAACCCTAACTGTCGCGAAGAAGCGTAGGATAGGACTCAAAGGTGCATCGCCAATCGAGCACGGAGGAGTAGATAGCGTGGGTTTGCGGTTCGGTGTACGAGGCGATCGAGGTGGCAGGAAAGTCGGTGGGAAATAAACGGTGTTCAGATGGCAATTCGCCAACCTATAGGGAACCGAAATCAAGTTAGTGTCAATGTTACAAGGCACACTCGTTCTTTCCATGAAATAAGTATCGCAAGCAGCTTGTGTGCCCGTGTGTCGAAGAAGCGCTGGATGAAAGACCCCGGGAGCTGAGGGCATCAACCATGGGGATGGCAACAAAGGGCGATCTCCACCGACGTGTTCCCCGCAACGGACCAAGCACACGAGTGTTTCGGAGACCCACCGAAGCTTCTGTAACGAGTCGTGGCGAATGGAATAATGAGGGGACCTGAGCCAGACTTACCAGGCTAGACACACGGGAGAGAGAGAGAAAAAAAATCAATGTTTTAGACTCGAGGTGTCGCAGACTTGTAATCTAGAATGACCACAGAATGTCGGTTTCAAGGTTGGGCGGTAGAAGGGTAGGATTTTTGGCCACAATGTCGCGTCTCGTAGAAAAGAAAGGGTGAGGGTGGCGGAAAATCGACCGAGTTTGGGGGGGGAAGTTAAATGCGTCTGGTTGTTTTTGTCGTCGACTCGACCCAGTCCGAGAGCAAAGGAGGAAAGTAAGATCCTAGCAGAACAGGAAAAGTAGGTGTTTCGTTTTTTGTTCGCGCAAAAGGTCGCGATGAGAAAATAGGATATCTAAACCAGGTTGTCTAATAGGGGACGCCTAATGATAAATCTCGATGGAAATGTTGACCAGCACAGGAAACTTGGTCCGCTCAAGGGGCAGTATATGCAATGTCTTGTAAAAGGAAGAAAGACTGCATGCCTTGTCACTCCTGAGCGCCTTCTTCTCGCTACCGAATTCCTCTAAAACCTCAGAGCCCGACGAAATGCGACAAAGAAGCTTTCTCTAAAGGAAGCCTTTTCTCTATGCGTTGGCCATTGTCTGAAGGGAAACCTCCCAGCATATGCAAACGAGGTGAGCGAAAGCGACAGCGACAGCGCGACCGCCGGTGTTGAGACCTTCGACTAGCGTTTATGGGGGTTGTGGGCGGGCCCGATATTGAGGCCTTGTGTTGGTGAGCGGTGAGAGGAACAAGACGAGAAAAAGATGAGGTCAGTGTTGTTGCAAACGCTCGAAGATCGCGATCACGGCGAGGCCCCAAGGAGGTTAAAATAAAAAAGAAAAGAGAAGGTAGAAAAAAAATATAACAGGTTTCAATAAGAGAAGGAAGGTTCTCAAGAAGCGGGGGGGAGGAGAGGTAAACGATGTTGCGACACGAGACCACTGGAGGGCGACGTCTAAGAGCCCATTTCTGGCCTCAGGCCGGCCACAGCATTGCAAGATGAGGGTGGAGAGGACATTGCACACTATTTCTTCCGTACGTGCTACAATTACTTCATACAACATTAACATACACCCACCCACGGAGTGCCACTGCCTGGCGCTATTCCAAGTACTCTGCTCTAGCGTCCGGGTACACTAAGGTAAAGTGGACGCTATGAGACGAAGATGGTGGGTTGGATCATTTGAAAGGGGAGGAAGGAGGGTGGCTGGTGCGCCAGACTTTGGGGCAGGCTCAACCTGACCCAGCGTCAGTCGACCAAGGCTGGCCCCGGCCCAGCCAGCTGCAGGTGGGTGATATCAGAAATCGAAGGGGGAAAGGGGCAAGAAACGCGAGGAAGCTATGATGGAGTAATATCAAACATTGCTACAGTACTCCGTAGTGTACACTACAACACGGAGGGTCGCTGGTACGCTGTACAGTGCACTAGCGTTCTCTGTGTTACCCTTACCCCGTCTCCCGCCACCACCCCTCCCATCCATCTCCCAGCCGTGCCTTCTTGTTCTCTGGGGGATGGTTCTCCGCTCAGCCCAACGTACCTGCCCCAGAGGAGTCTGCGACAGAGTTCTCACTTCCTTTTCTATCCCGGTAATCGCGCAAGACAGAGGAACAAAAATTTAGGTTTGGGTAGACTCGGCACAGGACCACTTTCATCATAAATTCTTGAGAAATCAGGGGATTTCTACCGTTCTTGCCTGAGCTTATCCAGCTTTAAAGTGGAGAGGCGCGATCATGGGAACAATTACAACCATCTGGTGTGTTAGATGTACTAGTGTTCTATAAACTGGCACGGTTGACCTACTTAATACAGTATTGTAAAATCAATATGTACTGTATGTACCATGCGGTCCTGGATGGCGTACCATAAATGGGAGGTACCATGGAGTACGAAGCTGCAAGTCGATCCACAAGGCTTTTTGATCAAGATTGCCATTGTTAATTTACACGCGAGTCGCCAGTCACCGCCGTATGCAGATGAAAGGTGATATTCTAAATTTTGAACAGGCGAGTGAAGGAGAATCGATTGATCATTGATAATTATATAACACGGGCAAGTTGCCCAAGCTGCATCCGTTTTTAAACGAAGTTATTAATTCCTGTTGCGGCCTTGTTGCAAGTCGAGCTCCGCTCAGTTCGCTGGCGAGGTGATCTTGTGGGTATTTATGTACTTTGTCGTTCCACCCTATCCCTTCCTTGTATATATGTACATGCATCTGGAGCGGAGGTACCTCCACTCCGCTGCAGCACAGTATTATTACTCGAAGTGGAGGCTTAACTGCAGGTGGAAATTTACCAGAGCAGGGGCCAAGGAGGGAACCCTTGGTACCTGTGTGGGATCAATACATAATCCGGCATGGAACAAGCTTAGTGTGCTTCACTGCTTCGTACTGTATGCCCACTCCAGAAGACGCAACTCTATCAAAAGGGATGCAGATATTATCATCACGCTAAACATGCAAGTACACTACAATGAGCGGGGAGTAGGGGGCGGGTACGACTACCTTGCTAGTACCTTACCGGGTACATTTGCCACAGAAACCTAAATAATCTCTTTGCTCGAGAGGCAAGAGTACGCTTACGGCAGGCGATTTCGAGTACCGAGTACGAGCAAGTCCAAGGAACTACATCTGTTAAGGAGGTATCGTTCTTTAAGGTGGATAGTGGCACCTCAAGGTATATGTGGCGAGGAGTTTATTGCGGAGCAGGATTCCGGGGGCCAAACCTTATCTCCAACGTTTATTTTTTTTATGGGCTTAAAAGGAAAGGAGAGTTGGCAAACTACGTTCCCGAGAGAGAAAAACCAAGCAATTCAGACCTCGCGGGTAGTAAAACAACGGCACTCGGCGCGGTAAAACAGCTCTGCTCATGGAGATCAAGGCTCTGGTGAAAGAAATGGGCTAGGGCCAGGCCCAGGCCCAGGGAGTGGGAGCGAGCGAGTCATGTTAGAACAATGAAGTCGCTCCTTGTTGATGCAAGATGCGGAGGAACAAAGCACTCAACCCTCCCTGCTGCGAAAACCCATGGCGCCCTCCCTCCTCCTTGAAATATGCAATGCGGTGACAGAGTGACTTCCCCAGAGAAACGAACAGGGTAGCAGGATATGCAGATGCGGGAGGGTTTGAGAAAAAGTCGAGAGGATGCGGAGGATCTGCCGCTTACCATTCGGATGTCGTCAACCAGGGTAGCATCACAATGTGTGAAGGAGTCTGAGAAGGGTGCAAGCCTGCATGCATTGAAGCTACACATGATGACACCAACCTCCACCACCTGAGTCGCTATCAGAAAATGGCATTGCGCTTCCCCAGAACGCGGCCTGGGGTTAATGTGGGGAGTAGGGATTTACTTGACGAAAATCTTTCATGCAGAATACATCTTCCCTTCGTACTCACCGATGGAAATATTACTTTGTAGGGTTGGCACAAGCATCCACGAAACAAAAAAAAAAAAAAAAAAACAAAAGAATATACTAATATTTCACCACAAAAGACACCACCAATACACCTGACCTCACAA
>SJVG01000729.1:0-19584 GCA_034774675.1 Scedosporium minutisporum
TTGTTGGGGCCATGGAGGTCGGGGATCTTGTCGGGTTCTGTCGAACCAGTTTTTGATTCTGGTATCTTGTCGCGTTTCTTCTTCGTCTTCTTCATCTGATGAATTGATTACATGTTGATGTGATTTGAGCTTTGGTGGTGGCGGGGCTGGTAACTCTTCTTCTTCATCCTCTTCCTCCTCCTCCTCCTCTTCGTCGTTCTCTTCCTCTCTTTCCTCTTCCTCTTCTTCTTCTTCATACTCGTCACGATTGTCTAATGCGAATTCCGAACGCCCAGTACTCAAACTCCGCCCCCAAGTCGAAACCGTCACCGGAGACACAGAGCGTCTACGGCTACTCCGACCCTCCTCATCTTCCTCTTCCCCATACCCATAGTTCCCTTCCCTCCTACTCTCACTTTCCGGGGCCGGCCATACCAGGGCTACGCGGCAGGGCGGCGGATGGTGGTTAGGTTGTCGGGGGGACCGTCCGGGCGACGACGAGCCATGGTTGCCGGGCCCTTGCCGTCAATGGGACGATTCGTATTGGAAGAGGGGTCTGAATTGTTGGGTTGCTTCGACTACGGATTGGTAGAGGTCGTAGTCTGGGAAGCACAAGCCAGACCGTTAGACACACATCACATGCCGAGCTTGGATATATCTAGCTTCTTTTCCTTTTGTTTTGGCTCTTGACTTACCAAGATTATCGCCCAGGTCTTTGGATGTCAGGACCTTGATAGATAGGTCGGGGTTCACTTTGCCAATGACTTGGGCTGCGTTGCCGTTGATTAGGTGGGCATCCTGCACGATGATTTGGTTAGTGTCTAGAAAATCCGTGAGAGGGCTCGGTATTAGATATTAGAAAAGACGAACTCGGTTGAGGTTCAGAGTAACGTTTCCTTGGGAGTCCAGCAGGGCTGAGTCGCCACGAAGCTGCAGGACCTTGCCGACAACTATGACATTCTGACCGGTGTAGGAGCTGAGATACTGTGCGGTGACGCGGGGAGTAGAAGTTCGCTCGCTCATGATGAAGGCGTGGTGGAGAGGGTGAAAGAGAAGTTTTTTACGAATTCGAAATTGGATCAAGACTCCAAAGCTTCGGTATGGTAGAAGACCTTGTTCCGTAGTATACGATCGAAGGTTGTGGTGAGGGCCTGAGAAGTGCTTAAACCGACGCGTCTTAAAGTGGTACGCGAGGTTAGTAGCGTGTCTTGGGCGGTTCTTCAGCGGGGGAGCTTCTGGAAGGAGGGGCAATATGAGGTCACGTGATGACACATTCGCATAAGGCAGGCGCTAGGTGCTCCGAAGAAGACCGGACCTCACCCGAGCTCTCCGCGGCGACGGCGTAAAACCCAAGTGTCGAACCATGTGGCAGCTTACTCGGCCATCTACAAATCTCCCATAATTACGGTCTCAGTTCTGCTCCCGGAGCCACTTCACCAATCTGCCGCCGCCTTTCTCCCTCTTCCCTTTTTTTCACCGAATTCCCATCCTCACTCTTGCGCAATGTCGGCACCCCAGTCAGCGCCAGCGGGGAGCAACCCCGCCCCCACCAAGATCGTCGTGGGCACGCGCGAGTCTGCCCTCGCCATCAAGCAAACCGAAATCGTCATAGAGGGCCTGAAGAAACTCCGGCCAAACCTCCAATTCGAAATAAATGCCATGAAGACGATCGGCGACAAAGACCAACTGACGGCGCTGTACAAGTTCGGAGGCAAAGGTCTCTGGACCAACGAGCTAGAGGCGAAGCTCGGCGCCCGCGAGGTGGACATCATCGTGCACTCGCTCAAGGACATGCCCACGACCCTCCCCGAGGGATTCACGCTGGCGGCCGTCACTAAGAGGGAAGACCCTCGCGACGTCGTTGTTTTTAAGAAGAGCCTGGAGGGCAAGTACAAGACTATCGGGAAGCTGCCTGAGGGAAGCGTCGTTGGTACGAGCAGTATTCGGAGGATAGCGCAGCTCAAGAGGAGGTATCCCCATCTTCAGTTTGCGGATGTGCGCGGGAACATCCAGACGAGGCTGCGCAAGGGCGATGATGAGGAGGGTCCCTTTTCGGCGATTATCCTTGCGGCGGCGGGATTGTTGCGCCTAGACTACGGAAATCGGATTTCGCAGTACCTCGAGTCTTCCGAGGGCGGCATCCTCCATGCTGTCGGACAAGGTGCCCTCGGTGTCGAGGCCCGTTTGGACGACACATTCGTGTTGGATCTGCTCAAGGAGTACCAGGATGACAAGACGGCGTTGGCATGTGCAGCCGAGCGGAGCGTCATGCGTACGCTAGAAGGCGGCTGCAGTGTCCCGATTGGTGTCGAGACGAAATGGGTTGAGGGAGGGAACAAGTTGAGGCTTACCGCCACGGTGGTCAACTTTGAGGGTACTGAGTTTGCTGATGTGGATGAGACGGAGGTCATTGAGACAGCCGAGGCCGCTGAAAAGTTCGGTCGAGAGGTGGCCCAGAAGCTTTCGGAGAGGGGCGCGGACAAGATTCTTGATGTCATCAAGCAAATAAAGTAGTCTTTAGGACTGTGGAATAAGAAATGAAACGAAATGCCAGTGTTGATAGACGTCAATCTAGATACCCATTCCCCTCCAACTCGAAGATGCCGGACGCGGAGGATATTTTCCGAGTGTAACGGGCAAGGGTTGATATCATATCGGATCCGAGTTTTCCATGCCAACTTGAAGACCGTTTTCCTTTCATTATAACCTCTCCAAACGCCGCGTCATATAGTAGAACTAAAAGAATGGAAATAGATCCTCCGAATGCGTTAAAAAAAAGCAAGCAAAAAAACAACAGCCAATCTTTGTTCGACCTTAAAGAATCTCGTCCTCCTCATCTTCTGCCGCAGCCTCCAAGGCCTGAAGAGGCACTTTAGCCTTCAAAGGCTCCTCTTCCACACCCATAGCCTCATCATCCGTCCCCCATAAATCCTCCTTCGGGGCACTCTGTCCTTTCCTCTTCGTCTTCGCAACACCCGTTCCGTTCACTTCGTCCCACGTCTTCCCTCTCGATCGAATCGACTTGCCCGACTTCACTCTCTTCTCAATCTTCGCCGCCACCCTCTCCGAGATGACCTCCGCCCTGTCAGCTCCCTTTTCTTGCCGCCTCCGTGCCCTGGAGCTGAGTATAGCCTTGCGCTTGCTCGATTTCTTAGTTACTCCGGCGCCGTGGTGCGCTGCTAGGACTGAGGGGCGGGACTCGGTGCGTGCAAGGGCTGGGGGGTTCAGTTCTTTGAGGGACTTGTCTGTGTCGATACTAGGAGAGGTTGCTCGGCGCGCCGCTCTTGAGTGGATCGAGGGACCTGTAGGTTCAAGATGCAATTAGCTCTCGGTCCAGGTAATGAAGTCCGTAGGCTTGGTGGGAAGGCCTGCTTCTACAATCGGGACATACCCTTCTTCTTCTTAGCGATACCTGGCTTGCCCATTTTTTTCTAATATATTTTCAGAAATTTTGGTCGACTGGTTGATTGGGACGTATGGAGGCGGTGATCCTGCTATTCCTTCGATCTGTACACCAGAGATTTTGGGCCGAATTTTGAATCTCCAATACTATTTTTGGAGGTGGAGGGGGGAAATTTTTAGTGTTGTCTTATCGATAAGGTCACCTACCAGTTGCCAACGTCTGTTTTCTGTATTTTCGAACAACCCTAAAATAGTTTCCTCCTCAAGGACATTGGTTGGAATCGTTTAGTTACATCGGGCAGTCCCAGGTATCCTTTGCCAGGGATTCCAGAATAATTGCCTGCCGCTCAAGATCTCTCTTGTGAGACCGAAGCATAAGGTGGCAGGTCAAGCTCGGAAGAGGTTCCAGGATTGTATGGATCAGCAATCCTTATATGCAAGTTTTACGTTCCTCCAAATCAGGAACCTTCAGTCCAAAGCAATCGTTCAAATCCAAACAAACTCGGCTCGAAAGAGATTTAGTTAACCAAAATCCTTTCAATTACATGCTGATCAGAAAAATAGCCTAGAGCAGCTTCGGCATTGTCTATTCAAGTATAAATAGTCTTTTCTTTCCATCACATGCAAACCGATCTCCAGTCCGACGAAGAAGCAGCGATGAACCCCCGAGTCTACCCGTAATGGATAAGATCCTTAGGCGTGAAGGAGAGATGTTTGCTTGCACTTTCGCTCCGTGCGGATTTTGATGGAGGACCACCCTTCATAGTCTATTCCTCCTGCCGGTCCTAAATCTAATGTCTCGGCCTCGGCCATTAGGTGATTGTGAGAGTGGGAGCTTAAAAGATGCAAGTCGACGAAAGGGCTGCAAATTTCCTTCAAGGCCCTCTTAATGCCTGGAGGGCGATTGGCTCCCAAACTTTCATCCATGTTAGCTTCCAAAACGAGTTCGTGCTTTCCCCGGCATGTGATTCAGCACTGCGACTGGCTTAAAGAGATCAAAACTTGTAGATACAGCGTCGCCTATCACTCTATTAGTACTCCGATGACGCAGAACTGTGATGCACCCAGACATGACGTCATTAGAACTCTCTTGCCCGGATCTTACGTCATACGGTTCGTGCGTCGACCAAGCTGGGTGGGACTTCATGTACCTCCACCAAGGCAGTTGAGCTAAATAGCTACTGAAAGGAGAGGGGGGAGGGAGTTAATGGTGTTCGCTTTTGCTACTCCGGGTTCGAAGAAAGCAAGGAGGGCTACGAGTCGGGCTATGTATCTGTCCGACCACTCTCTCCTCGTCTCAATGTATGCTTGTAACAGACAACAGGAGAGACGACTAAAGAGCGCCGAACAGACGTCACCGATGACCAGACGTTCCTGGGTTCATTAAAACATATTTGTTTTCTTTAAATAGAAACTTAGTTAGTACAAAACTAGAGATATCCGCGGGAAGGCAAGGTCAGTAGGGGCAGGCATGGATGTAAGTCTGTCTCGGACGGGGGTCGAGGGCCCCGGTATAGCGTGGGAATGTGGCATCAGAGAACTCTATCTATGTGGGCACGAGAAGCAGTTGGTTTCCAAAACTGGGCGAGACAAGTCCTTGGGTACAAAGATGGCTGCTCAATTTAGTCTGCCATCCAGGCCCATCTCGAGAATAAGGTTGGAAGTCGACAAAGGAAGATCTTGGGAGAATAAGCAAAAGCAGCAGGCTGTAGAATGCTCGTAGGCACTCGCGAGCACCAGACTGACAACAAACAATTTCTTCTTTTTTGCTCCAGAGAGCCGGCCTTCATTTGAGCAACGTTGGTGGGTGGAGGGGTCCGATCCGCCCGGAAGCGTCTCTCCGCAACTCGAAGTAATACGCGGAGTTCGCTTTCCAGAGAGTGGAATTGATATTGACAAATAAATGCCCCTTGAACGATGGAGAATATGGCCCCGTCCTCGTATCCCGAATGCTGATATTGTTGCTTGGATGTTGGGTGGAAACTCGAATCGATCCTTGGTCCATTCAACAATTGATCTCCACTGCTGTCTGCAGGGCTTGGCTTGGGGCCGGTGTTTGTGGGGTGCCGAAACTATTTCCCATTTCAGGGTTACTAAAACATCCCATGCTGGACAATGCTTTGAAATGCTCAATTCAAGGAAATATCATCACCCCAGTCGCATGTCGAAAAGGCGAGCCAGTGGTTCCATTCAAGCCGGGATGCATTGAATATGCGCCCGGCGGCTGAGGAAGTTGCAGTCCTGTTCTTTGTACTGAACCAGGTTGGGCCTTTCCTTTCAGAGTGAGACAACAAACGCCGAAACACGGCGCAACGCCTTCCCTCGTCCCGTCTCCTCCGGATACCACAAACACCATGATCAATATTTTCGACAGTTCTCACCAGCAGTTCGCCTCCCGTCTCCGTTTCGACATCTTTGAATGGCGCCGAGGAATCATGGTCTCCGCGGTACTTGTCCATCGAACTCTGGATGTTGATGGTTCAATCGATGTAACTTGGCACATCGGTCCTTAGCCGTTCTATCCTGCGCCAGCCTGGGAAGTACCATCTCTATCCACGAGGGTATTGGATAAGGAAGCGACAATGGACCAACACTGCACACACACCTGACTCTACACCGAGGTACTGTTTACCATCATCGCCCTCACTTTCACTAGCAACGGGAAAGTAGTTACGACTATCGTGGTCATTTCCTTCCTATCAAGGACAATCTAGGTTTCGTGCAGCCTGTCTTCCCCCCCCGTCAGGTACGAGGTTCGGTATTATTAATTCTCAAACGAGTGAATTTACATTCTACTGCAATTCTACATCTAAGAGAACAGGGTGTTTCCCGCTTTTGATTTGGGATGCGGCTTCCTGCACTTTTTTAAATGTTCTACCTGACAGCACCGAGCTTTCTTCCGTTCAGTTTCCTTGGCAATATCGAATTTCTGATGGCGACCGCGAACTCAGGCCATATAGATCGACCTGACCCCGTCTTCCTGCCAGTTTTCCCTTCAAACCTCGTACTATCTGGAATCTAGAGCATTTACATTGGCGATATATAATATTGAGTTAGCAGACATCACCGGGAAAGTTCCTGTCAAAGATAGCAGCCCAAAAAGTGGAAGGAGTCAGGGCCCCGCTCCCTCATCGCCTCAGATTTAAGTTCTTCTCAGATAGTCGGAACGTCGAGGTTTCTAGGTTGCTGCGTAGATTCTACCATCGCCGTCTCGTCTTTTTCACCAACCTTTGCTGGGAGCCACTTTCCTTGTCTGGGTTTACAACGTCATCTTTGCTACCTCTGCTCAGCCCCAGGTCTCCATCCACATTCATCCGCTCATACTTTCCGCCACCTCCATCTCGATGTGTATGCAACTGCATGTACGAAGTAGCTCATGTAGCTATTCACCTCAAGTACCTACCCCTCCTCTATCTCTGCTATACCTGACCTGGGTACAATCGTAGAGAGCAGGAGCTCTGAACGGCTTCACCGTATTTCCGACTTGGTATCTCCACAGTACCATTCATGACAGGAGCAGCGAACCGGGAACTTACACCCTCCTTCCTCTCCCCTGGTTCTTTCTCTCCCCAACGATTCGCCCTGGATGTAACCAGTTCCCATCGTGCCCCTCCCAGCCGCGGCTTCTTACAACATCCTTTCATCATGCCACCTCAATCGCAACTTAGATTCCTTCTAGCAAACACACCTCGACATTCTGCATCGACGTGAATTGTTTCAGCGAGGGCTGAAGATCCTTTACAACCCCTTATCAATTGATCTCTGTTGTGGGGTTCTCGACTCGAGCGAGCTTTCCCCTGCGCCGCACTCTCGTCATACCGAAACTTCAGATCTGTCAGAACCCTGAGGACTCTATCTCTGAAGCTTCATATATCCAAGGCGATCCATAATATCACATCACTTGGGAACGACTCGACAGCAACGCGTTTCTTCTAAGCTGATCAAAGGAATCTCGGCACACTCGAAATCCGCGAGGCCAAACGAAAGATAGAACTGCCATCCATTATCACCTGATTGGCATTCTCCCTCTTTCCGCAAGCCAACTTTACCTAAATTCTACCTGGAATTTACATTCTAAACGGCGTCACCTTTCCGGATTGCGCAAAGATACGTCTCCCGAACCCATACACAATCCTAATCTACAAGGGAATACGTTCCTCCTCTCGCCGACCCCACCAACCCATCCTTGTATCATAAAGTGTCACCTGGAGCCACACACCTTCAGAGCTTCCGGTGACGTATCCCCTCCTCCACCCTTCACCTGCCTCAACATTGGACTCCACGCTGTCGATCACTTTGCCATCGAGCTGCCCTGGTTGGCCCGGAAGGACAAAAGAAAGCCGCAAGCGCGAACCCACATCCAACATTATCATTAACGGCGCAGACGTAACCCCAGAGGACAGGGGCAAAAGGCCCGCAACACCTCGAAAGAACGGTAAATTTAATCGGCTACCCCTACCTGTTCTCCACCAGCGGCGGGGAGATATAGAAACAAAAACGATGACCATGCCTCCGCCCTATTTTGACGACTACGTCTCCCTCGGCGACGTTCCAAGGCGGCAGAACCCAACCTATAATCAATACTATCCAGGAGCAAACAGCAACATCCCGGTTACCACTACGGCTACCTCTAGTAGCCATTTTGTCCCCAACGCCATGTCCACGAGCACTTGCGTTGCTACTACTTCTACTACTCGTATCAACCCCCTTGGCCATCGTGGGTCTGGCGCCTTTGAATCGATAAGCGTCAAGACGAAATCCCCATCCCCGAACGGGGATTCATCGATGCGAACATTGTCAACAAGCAGTGCCTCAACGAAGATGTCGAGCAGAACCAGCATATCAAGCAGCAAGTCATCGGCACCATCCCTTGATTCCACCTCTCCCTCGTCTTCATCTAAGCGAAAGGCGCGACCAAACACTCGTCTTGACTCCACCGCCATGGGTGGTGGTGATAGCACTAAGCGTGACAAGTTCCTGGAGAGGAATCGCATCGCCGCCAGCAAATGCAGACAACGAAAGAAAGAGTGGATCAGCGGACTAGAAGAGACCAAAAACGGGCTCGAAACTCAAAATTCTCACTTACAGATGGAATACCATGGTCTCTTGGGCGAGGTCAGCCGAATGAAAACCCAGATCATGGCACACGCCAACTGCCATGATCCTAATATCGATAAATGGATTGAGAACGAGGCTCGGCGGTTCGTGCAGGGTCAGGAGCCCGCGGATTATCAAACCTCTGTTGATTTCGCGGGACCTGGACCATACCCCAACCCCGGCGGCCCATCATTCCCCATGAACTATGAGGGCTACCCTGACGAGGGTGAGTGAATTCCAAGGTCACTTGGACCACAGAGCGAACCAATGGGTCCCTGTCACTACGATCATATCAACCAACAACCAACATCGTCATCATGTTTATCTTGGGACATCTAATTTGGATGGTCCTCCCATATATGCAAAAACCCCGCGCTCCGAACAACCTACACCAAGGACCGATCCCTCAACTTACACATTCTTCCCCGTGCGCAGGTTCGAAGATACCACCGACACAAACAGCATTGTCGGCCAAGCTTCCACACCCATTGGATCGCCCAGAGGAAAGGGATCGCCGAAGTTTCGTGTGCGTCTAAGAGGCAAAATTTGATGGGCGAATCGAATCATGAATTTTGAAGATGACCTGGGATTTCTGGGATTCCCAGCAGAGATTAGGAAGCCTAAAGAAGCTCCGAGAGCACGGCGGGAGTATCAGCTTGCGCTGGTCGACTGATTTGTAAGATTATATTTCGTCTACTTTTGGACGTACGCAGAGGTTGAAGTTATACATTACTAGGGATGGATTTATGGCATCAAGCAACTCCTGTTTCTGGCCTCGGGGCGAACGGATATTGAGTACGACGGACCCTCGTGGCTTACGTTGGGAGGCAATGGAGACGCGCTGAGAAGCAATCTTTAATTACCGATTTCGGTTACGGTGGAGGAGCTAGGGCGGACATTCTGTTTCAACTATCACTTATAATACTTCCTGGCTTTGGTTTTGGAGTTGGGAGTTGTAATACATGGTCGCCTCGATGGTGGGTTGGCTGGATCGGACTGGTTTATGACGCAAGACAATCGGATAAGGAAGGGAAAGGAAGCTACGGAAATGGAGTTACATGGTCGCCTACGAATCGAGAAAGGCTGGGTGAAACACTATGCGGGGGGTCCTCGGGTTGGGCTACCCATTTGCTTCCATGATGAATTACGAACGGGCGTTGTTAGTGTTGATGGTTATATTGATGCTCTTCTTGTTCTTAGATGGCACGAGTTTACTCGCCTACTGGAATCGATTTCCACCAAATTGCGATGGCAACCTTCTTTCGAGCCAGAGCTAAGTGCCGATGGTCGTAGTTAAAGAGATGCCGCGGAACATGTACGTGTGTCACTGTCAGACACTGTAAGCATCTGAAGGAGATGGCGAGTAGGTATACGTAAGTTCTATACATTGCTTCCTAACTTTAGGGGACTATATTCTACAAGAGTACACGATCGTGAGGACGACCAACGAATGTACACGTTTCTCCTTTTCTGCTTGCTTCTCAACACCCACCGTGTTTCCAATTCCGACATCCCCATCAGGGTCTGAACCCTCCATGAATGCCAATTACTCCGCGGAAACTGCACTGGCTTCCGAGACAGGCAAAGCCGAGCTGAAAGCAACCTGCGTCACAAGATCACTCTGATGCTCCTCAATCATGCGACGCAGAGCCGAGCGCTCGACGACGACGCGGCCCTCGGTAAGGAGGTCCTTAACATCGACGTCCTCGACCTCGAGCGCACGACCATCCTCACCCGCAAGGGCAACGGCATCGAAAAGCGAAGCGCGGGGATCCGAAGTGACGAAGAGGGTACGGCCAAACTCGCGGCCCCAGTTGTGAGCCGACATGAGCTGCTTAGCCTGCTTGCGAAGGTATCCATCCTTGAGGTCACCCTTAATGTATTCGGCCTGGACGAGCATATGGTAATCTTCCGAAAGGGGCAAATCCATTCCATCCTCGCAAACAACGAGGTCCCCACGCCTATAGCGGTACGAAAGCGCAGTGCGCCACGCCTTATCATACACCTTCCGGGGCAGGTTGGTCGAGAAGTCTCGGGGATGCGGGCCGTGGGACTTGCCACCTCCGCGGATGAGGGGGCTCTGCTTGGAGCCCTGGCGGGCGCGGCCTGTGCCCTTCTGGGGCCGGATCTTGCGGTGGGAGCCGTGGACTTCCCAGCGGGTCTTGGAGGAGGCGGAGCCCTGGCGGGTGTTGTCGCCTTCGTAGACGACAGCGAGGTGGAGGAGGTCGCGGCGGAGGGGGAGGTAGAGGTGTTTGACGGACCAGTCTTCGAGGGAGATGGGTTCGAGGTGGGGGAATGTGTGGATGGTGACGGGGACGGTTGATACTGTAAGATGATGTTAGAATTCTACTTCTAGGTACATAATGGCTGCCGCCCACTAGAGGCCGGGTGACTAGAAGGCAAGAAAGGAATGGGCTAGCGTACTCGGATTCCAGGTTGTGGAGGTTGTGAGTCTGGACTGCGTCGAGGTCTCGCTGGGAGTAGGTGCTTCTGTCGCTAGGGATCGGCTGAAGGAAGTTGGGACGAAAGGCCGGCCCTGCTCACAAGCAATTGGTTAGCTCGAATGAAAATAATTCAAATCCTCCATTCACACTTCAGCCCACATCCATCCCACCTAAGGAGGGTTAAACTTACCTGTGTCGCAGCGGCCGTGGTCGACCGGAGGAGGCTCGTCCTCGCCGTAGTCGAGCAACCGGACGATATGCTGAGGGCCTTTAACGCCTCATTGAGGCTCCGCACGCCTTTGGACGCCATTTTGATGACTGTCTATATCCTCAATGTGTCTACAACTTGAGGATTCCTCCGTGTTGCGACAATCGTTTGGCCCGGGGACAGATGCCTTCAATCGTTGAACAGAGAAATCGAGCCTCGTTGAAGTCAGTCGTCGCGAGAAAAATGAGCACACGAGAAAGTCTCGAGTGGTCTGTGCGCTTGATGCGCTGATGCCGACAGCTGGTGGTAATCCAGCCAATGAAAAGTCCTGAATTCAATTTTTAGTGGAGCTATTAAGGTACTCTTCGAATTTTTGATCCTCGACTTTTCGATCCTGCAAGCAAAAACGAGGGAAGGGATCAAGAGTTCTGCAGGAGGATATCCCACTCCCATTCGTAACCTTCCACCCTCCCATCAATTCCTCCGCAGGCCCCGTCCGCAGTCTCATCATGTCGGCGTCCCAGGTGACGCGGCCCTTAGTCCGCGGCCTCCGCCAAACCCTGGTGCTCCAACCGGCAACCATCCGATCCTTCTCCCTCTCGTCCACCCACCTCAACACCTCCACGACGACGACAGAAACAAAGCCCGCCGACGACCAACAGTTCAACCTCGACCCAAACACCGTCCTCGGCCGCCGCGCCGAGCGAGACCTCGCCAAATCCGGCAAACCCCCCGTCGGCTCGCGCCGCCGCCGCGCCGCGCTCCGCTCCAGCCCCAACGTGCCCTTCGAGCAGCTCCCCTACCAATGCTTCCAGGAGGCGAGGGCCGTAATCCGCGCCGACAGGGAGGAGAAGGTCGAGGCGATACGCTCGGAGCTGGCCAAGATTGAGAGGCTTGAGGCGTTGGATCCGAGCAAGTTGAAGGGCGGCGAGAGGATGAAGGAGTTGAGATTGACGAGCTTGAGGGAGCATGTTGAGAAGTTGAAGATTTTGGCGGATATTAATGATCCTATTGTGAAGCGCAAGTTTGAAGATGGCCTTGGTATGCTTTTTTTTCCTCCTCTCTGACTCCCTGTTTCTGTCACATACTAAACATTGCATGATCAGGCGACATGAACAAGCCCATCTACCGCTACCTCGCCGACCAAAAATGGCGCTCCTACGACCGCAAAGTCGTCCTCCAACGCCTCTCGCAATTCCACATTGTCCCCGACCTCCTCCCCAAATTCGACCCCGTCGCCGACGTCCAGCTCTTCTTCCGCCGCGTCAAGGTCCCCGTCGGCACCCTCGTCAACAGCCTCGTCAGCGAGCTCCCGCCCCGTCTGCGCGTGCAAGTCTTCGACAAGGGCGAGCGCCTCGTCTCCGTCGTCGTGGTGGACGCCGACGTGCCCGACCTTGACGCCGATAGCTTCACTAAGAGGTGCCACTTTATGGCCGTCAACGTGCCGCTCTCCCCGGACTCCGGCTCTATCGCTTTTAGCAGGATCAAGGCCCCCGAGCAGCTCGCCGTGCCGTGGCTCCCTGCTTTCGCCCACAAGGGCTCGCCCTATCACCGTCTTGCCGTTTTTGTCCTCGAGCAGAAGCCCGGCGAAACCCTCGATGCTGAGAAGCTGAGGGGTCTCTATAACAAGGGAGCCGAGGGCCGCGGCTTCAGTCTTAAGAGCTTCCGTGACAAGTTTGGCCTTTCGCCCGTGGGTTTCAACTTGTTCCGCACCGTTTGGGATGAGAACACCGCGGCGGTCATGGGCCGTGCCGGTATCGAGGGCGCTGATCTCGAGTTCAGGCGCGTCAGGGTCCACTCGATGAAGCCGGAGAGGAAGCCCAAGGGTTGGGAGGCGAAGAGGCAGGGTCCCAAGTATAGGCACCTTTGGAAGTACACCAAGAGAATCAGGGGATTGTCCAGCGGCAAGAAGTGGACGAAGAGGGGCAACTAAAAGGTGTGGAGATGGAGAGAGAGCGTGATGCTGTAATGGGGAAGACAAGGTTAGAGAGTGTGTGTGTGAGAAATTGGGGATGGCTGTACATTATGTGTATTATGCTGTTGAACATGAGGGGATGGTTTTGTATGTGTACGCATATAGAAAAAAATTCCTAGGAAATTCTACTTTTTTTTTTGTTCATCTCAAATTTGCCTTATGATCCCTCTCCAGAAGACCAGTAAAATGTAAGTCATCAATTGATCAGTTCCTATTCATACATTTTATTGCAGTTTTAATCTATAGATTCCAAGCCACTCCCTTCTATCAGTGATGGGTATCAATAGCACCGAAAAAGTCTTCTAGTTTATAGTACAACATTGAAACCTCCACATTAACACCAAATCCTACCAACCTTTTCCTCACAAAGCACCCCCAGCCAGCTTCACAAGCAACATAGCAATCCTCACTTTAATCCCCACCCTCCTCTCCGTCGTACACAAATCATCTCTCGTCGTAACCGTAGCATGCTCAGCCAACCACTCCTTCTCCTCCGCCAACCTCCTCTTGAGATCCTCATCCCTCGTGACGACCAGCCCGCCGACCTCGAGATCCAGCGAATAGCTCCGCTTGGTATAATTCGAGCTACCGACCAACGTCATCGATGGATTCGTCTCGCGCGGAAGAGACACCCAGAGTCCCTTAGCGTGGTACGTCCACGCGCCTGGTTCGCCGACGGTGCCGCGGCGCCATTCCAGGGCCTGGATATCCGTGCGGCGCGAGGCGTATACGGCGTCTAGGAAGCGGCGGAGAAAGACGGTGTATGCGCCCGGCAGGAGACCTGATACTCCGGGGGAGTTGTAGAAGCCGTTCGCGTAGGGAGAGGCCGTGATGACGGTGTTTTGGCCGCCGGGGCTCGTGGAGAGGAGGAGTTTGGTGAGGGACGGCGCAGGGTTGAAGTAACCTGCCGTGAAGGTCCAGGAGGATGAGGCGTAGTCGGGTCGCGCGATGGTGCGGAGGATGTGTGTTATGGCGGGGAGTTCGGTGGAGATGTCTGGGCGGAGGAGCTGCGACATTTGCGCGAGGATGTATATCCTCGTGTCTTCAATTTCGCCGACTGGGTTCTTCTCGGAGGCTATCGGTGGGGGGTGTGTTGGTTTTATGAGGGGTTTTAGGATCGAGGTTGCGTGGCGGACAAAGTCGCCGGGGGCACTCAATGGCGAGGGCCCGCCGTTTGAGGAGGGCCAGGTGAGCTTGAAGCCGGCGGGGTCCTCGGTCGAGGGAGCGACGAGGAAGCTAAAGGACGAAACTCCTTCTTGGATGCGCCAGAAGTATTCCGTGACATCTTTGGATCTGATAAGATGGTACCGATCCTGACGATCGGTGAAGTAGTCAGAAGACAGGTTGGCCCTGAAGTCCAAGTTAGCAACGGCCTTAACGTAGTTAAAAAGCAGACTCTGCTTAAACAAATGGCACCTTACCCAGATAATATAATCTCATCATCCACGCCATACAGCTTCATGTGCTGCAAACCCCATCCCTCATTGATCCTCTTCGGAACGTGCTTCTTCCTCAACCCCGTCAGGTTCGGCGTATGGTACATCCGGATCTCAACCCGATGCGCCCCAAACTCCTCAACGAGCGGCGCAAGAAGCGACGCGCAGGAAGCCTTGGGCGCCTCCCTTGTTCCCCTCAGCGCATCAGTAAGTATGCTCACGGTAAGCTTCGGGTTCTTCCGCAGCGCTTCGGTGAGGGTGTCGATCTGAAAGAGTGTTAGCCTCCGCGCCAGCTTGACGATGAAAAAAAGCTCAGTCAAGAGGAGTAATAAAGTCACTCACCAGCTCCTGCTCCGACTTCCCAATATACAAAGTCGACAAAAAAACCCTCCTCTCAGCCCCCCGAATCTTCTCCTTCAACGTCTCATAAAACTCCGTCGGCGTGCGCAATATCCTAATATCCGACCCTTTAACATCGAACGACGGCGCGAGCTTATCGAGCTCGGAGACGAACGGCGCCAACGCTCCGGCCCCCGCGACATGGGAAGCCGGCGACGTCGCGGACGAAGAGGTCGCAGAATATCGACGGCATTGGAGGAAGGAAGAAGAGGGCCGGTTTCCGGAGACGATGCGCGGGCGGGAGAGAGGTGGGCGGCGGCGGGTGGTTAACCGTATGGCATTTCTGGCGAGCATATCCTCCTCTTGTTACGTATAATATTCTATATAAAATTATACAGAAACACTTTCATGAGAAACGAACGGAACAAAGGAAAGGCAGAGCCGAAGAAGCTTAAGATCGAGAGGCCAAGGGCTCGGCTTTTGCGATCTCGGGTACTTTGTACCTTTTTTTTCTTCTTCTTCCTATTACCATGACGAGCTCAATTATTGGTTGGCCTCGCCTGCTGAGTCATCACCCAATTGGACGCATCACCAATTCCCTCGCCAAATCCAACATCAACTCCCGGTTCGAAGCCGACAACGACCTCATTGAGAAGGACAATCGGACGCCGCAACCATGTCTACGATATCGAGAACGTTCAGGAACCTCCGAAAGGTCGGAATCAAGGTACGAAGAACTCCCGACTTCTCCTTCCCCGCTGCCGCGGCTTCAATTCCGACCACACCGCGGCCTATTCTCCGTGTTTCAATCTGCTGACTTCTTGGCCGAATAGGACTACTTTGTCCAAATGCTGGTATGTTTACCACCTAGATCCTAACCGATCCGACGAGCTAGAACATTTGATTTTGACGGATTGTTGCGCCAATTAGTACATCGGTAACGCCCACCCCGAAATCCTTCCATCCCCTCCGAAACCCCGAAGCTCGATAACCGAATCCATACTTTCGGCGGGGGGAAAGAATTCCATAGACTAACACACCTCTAGGTGATACCAAATGGGGTAGACTTGTAGGCACCGATCTTGCCGGCAACAAGTTCTTCGAGAACAACGACGAACTTCCTCGTACGAACCCTCCCGAAACCGACTGTCTTTTTCTAGTTTCTCCGGATCTAACGTATCAACACAGTCCGAACCCGCTGGGTTGAATACGCCAAGCACGATTACGACGCGTACGTCCAAATGACCCCTCTCGTTTAAATCTCTCTGCGGATGCTTTTAGACTTCGGGCCCGATCGAATGTAGACTTGCGTCTAACCCATTGTATAGTGCCCAAGTCGACCCTGGTTGGCATGCCTGGCTCGCCTACATGGTCGATAAGCCCCCGACTGAGGATTCTCTCCTCCAGACCAAGGTCAAGGCGGCTATCCCCAACTACACGGCCACAAGGGGTGCTTTTAAGACATATAACACGTAAGTCTCACACTTGGCTCCCTACCTTTGGAAGTCCCTTTCTTCGGGGAGAATACCTTAGATCCGAGTTGCTACATGGAGGTGGTTGCTGATGAGTGGTCTTGTAGGACTGCCCCTAAACTCCAAGCCTGGGAGCCTAAGACGGCAGAGAGGCAATGAAGCCAGGTTGAGGGGTTAGGCGTGAGAAGAAAATTGAGCATGTGCGTGTAAATATGGGCAGAAAGATAATAGACGTTTAACTGCGAGAGCAAACCCCGGCACTGAAAATTCCCATCTGCCCTACTTCATTTTCCCCAATTCGGGTCGGCGACGAGTTTTATTCTAGCTCCGGCTTTGAAGATGAGAAACAAGTGATACAAGAGGTATTGTAATCTCGACATCAACGCGATGCTAAGCAGGTCTCATATTTGTACAACAGACTTTAAAAATGCCTCAGCTTAAGATTGAACTTGAAAACAGAAACTATGGATATTGCCTCTCAGACAAACAAACACGGTAGACATAGAACGGCAATGAAAAAGAGAAATAAAGAGGGAGAGAAAAACAGAAGGTGAGAAAACAATAAGTATGGACTATGAGCAGACAACGAAATGCCCAAATCACAGGCTTCTGATGCAATATGCTAGCGGCGCAATTGCAGCAAACACCCAATCCAATAGCAACAAGTTTATGGACCTAAGCTTTATATTCTAGATTCCACAGCCGATTTGATCGCTGAGACCCATGGCCGTCAGCACACATCCAGGCTACGGCAAGGGGAGGGAGGTGAGGGAGAGGGACACTTACCGTCACAAGAGACTCTAGCATCGCCAAACAGCATTCTAGTTCCGGGCATATAGAACATCGGGTTCGGGACATCCGCTGTAAACGCGTCAGTAACCATGATGGAAGTGAAACAGCCAAGGGTCATCCTCCTTACCATATCCGCTCGCAAGACTTCGCTTCATGACAATCACCTGCTTGCTCTTCCAAGCATGCAACACAGGCATTCCGGCAATCGGGCTACCAGGCTCCAAAGCAATGGGGTTGACGGTATCGTTGGCACCAATGACCAAGGTGACATCCGTGTCGCCGAAATCGTCGTTGATCTCGTCCATCTCCAGCACAATATCATACGGGACACTCGCCTCGGCCAACAGGACGTTGCACTGACCGGGCATCCTGCCGGCTACAGGATGGATAGCAAAGCGGACATTGATACCCTTCGACCGAAGCATTCGCGTGATGTCGCTAATGGCGTATTGCGCTTTAGCAACAGCCATACCGTATCCGACCACGATAATCACATTTTCTGCATTAAGTAATGCCTCGGCCGTGTCTTCGACATTCGTCTGCACCGCCGTACCTTCAACCTTGAACTCGCCTGACCCAGTTGGGGCAGATATACCACCGAATAAGACGTTTGTGAGTGAACGATTCATCGCCACGCACATCTACACATGTTAGTTCCCCTCTCCTTGAACTTCATAGCGCGTAGAGGAGATTGGGGCGAAATTGACGTACAATATACGATAGAATGGAACCAGACACGCCTATCAAGGCTCCCACTGTTGTCAATAGCGGGTTGTCTAACATGAATCCTTCTGCTACCAGTGCAAAACCACTGTATGCGTTCAAGACAGTAATAACGACAGCTGTAAGACAGATGTTAGTGGATATGGCCACAAGGCAAAGAGAAAGAAGGGGGGGTGGGGCTCGGAATGTATTCTTACGCATATCAGCACCGCCAATAGCGGCAGTCGTTGTGAATCCCTTGAGGAATGACAGAACCGTATTGGCAGCCAGAGCTCCTGCCGCAATCATGGGCGAGCCGGGAGCCATGGTGACGAATGCACCCATAGTGGCCAAGTTGGCAGTCAGCATACCAGAGTTGAGAAGATGCCTTCCGGGGAACGTGAGTGGTCGGGATGACATCCGTCCAGCGAGCTTGAAGAAGGCAACCAAAGAGCCGGTAAAAGTGATACCACCTGTAGATTTATTAGTGGGAGCCCCTGTGTAAACCCAATCCGACCAACACTTACCAATCAGGACACCAAGATAGGCAGAGACGAGGTGAAGGGTCGAGATATGCGTCACATCTGCCATAACGCTACCGATACTCGTCAACACAGCAGCCAGACCCACCACGGAGTGAAGCGCGGCAACAGTCTGGGGGAGATCGGTGGGTGTGATACGCTTTCCAATGAGAATACCCGCAAGAGTACCGAGAGTCGCAAGCGCACCCCACTGGGTCAGGACCTCAGGAGAGAATCCAACAGCAAGAAGCGACGCCAAAACACCAGATCCAACACCGAGCATTCCGAGCATGTTGCCCATTCGAGCGGTAGCTTGGCTGGCAAGGCCCGAAAGGGAACCAATGCACAGAACGGAGCTGACCAGGTATCCTGCCTGTACGAGACCAGCAGCGCCAGTAGACGCCGCAGCGATGAAGCCACCACCAAAGACGGCCGCAGGAATGGCATACAACCAAGGGTACTCGGGCGGGTCAGTTGGTCCTGTTTAGTACGTGATCAGTTTTATTCTATCAGCCAATACTATGCTCCCAAGTTTCTCTTACGCTTGAACATGTCCAACATCCTCTTGGTGATTACGAAGCCACCACCAATGTTTCCGAATGCAAGGAGGACGGAGAGGGCACCAAAAGCCTGGGGGATCGTCTCGGGGAAATATCCTCCACCAAGGATGAAGAAACCGCCGATACCAACCATTCCTAAAAGAAGCGACAAGTGTTAGTAGCAACACTCTTGAGCACTATGCGCCTTCAGGCTATATGGCCGCAGGGTCAAACAGATACATACCAGAAATAGCGTTCGTCACACTCATCAAAGGAGAGTGAAGGGCAGGAGTAACTCCCCAAACCACACGGTAACCAATGAGCGAAGCCAAAGCGAATGTGAAAGCATTTCCCATGAGCAGAGGGCTGGTGAACTTGCCCAGAGCCAAAACCGAACCCATACCACCCGTGAGAGCAGCAACTTGTCGGGAGGTCTTCTGGAAGGGAGTCAGAGCAACTACCTCGGCTTCCTTCTCCTTGGGGGCAGCGGGAGGCGCGGGAGGCGGGGCCGGATGGGGGGAGGAAGTTGGGGAGGGAGGGGTGATTTTTGGTGGAGAAGGTGAAGAAGATGATGGGGGCGACGTGAGGAATTTGAGGAGGGGGAGGTTAGGGAGGTGATGAGAAATACCTTGCTTTGGAATGTTGAGAGAAGTATGTGTGAGCTTAGGGGGTCGGGAG
>SJVG01000072.1:0-75496 GCA_034774675.1 Scedosporium minutisporum
ACCACATCCCCCTCCAACCCCTCCAACTACCCACCCGAGACCAACGCTACGAGCCCGTCGACCAGCACTAGTGCTCCCCTATCCAAGAACCAGCAGAAGAAACTAAAGCGCCAACAAGCCTGGGACGCCCAGCGCGACGAGCGCAAACGGCGCCGCAAGGAGAAGCGACAGACGATACGAGCGCGGAAGCGAGATGCCTACGCCGCAGCCGCCGCCGAGGCTCGTGCCGCCGGCCTCGATCCCAAAACAGTCCTTGCTCCACCCAAGACCCCGAGCATATCAGTGCCCATCTCGATCATCATAGACTGCAGCTTCGAGGACTACATGGGGAACAAAGAACTCGTTTCCCTGTCTAGTCAAATCCAAAGGTCATACAGCGAGAATCGAGCGGCGCCATACAGACCACACCTCTTCATTAGCTCTTGGGGCGGGAAGCTCAAGGAGAGGTTTGAACTCGGCATGAATGCCACGCACCAATATTGGAAGGGCATACAGTTCATCGAGGGAGACATAGTGGAGGCTTCCAAGGCGGCAACGGAGCTCATGGGAAGCCCTCGAGGAGGGGAAGTGGTTGACGTTCTCAAACCGAAGGAGGATGAACCAGCCATGCGGCTCGAAGATCCGAATAGCGAGCCCGAGCAAGTGAGCGAGGAAAACGTTGTCTACCTTTCTTCGGACTCTCCCTACCTTCTTGAGCGTCTCGAGCCGGGAACGTCGTATGTTATTGGAGGCCTGGTCGACAAGAACCGAGAGAAGGGACTATGTCACCGCCTAGCGCGGAAGCGTGGTATACGTACGGCTAAGCTTCCGATTGGGGAATACATGGTGATGAATAGTCGGCAGGTACTAGCTACGAATCACGTCGTCGAGATTATTCTCAGATGGCTGGAATGCGGTGACTGGGGCACGGCATTCCTCAAAGCGATACCCAAAAGGAAAGACGCGAGGTTACGAAATGGGAACTCGGCCGCGGAATCCGTAGAACCAGGAGAAGGAGAAGAGGGCGAAGGTGAAGATGATGGTGAAGATGCTAACGATGATGGAGATGCAGAGGAAGAGATAAGCAATCCGCCCACTAACGAAGAGGCGGCAAAGGACGATTAGTAGACACAGGAAGTCGACCAAACAGTATAAACTATAAAAAGACGTTAAACTCCAGACCCAGGTCCCTCTCGTGCCCAATTGCGCGCCCCATTGCATCACCCGTTGCATTCCCGTATTAAACCCCTCTATGATACAAAAACAGAAGTCATTGGTTCAAGTTTAGCATGGTTTCATAACAGTTGCTGCTCAAAACTCCATTTTGCCTCCTTCATCCCTCTCCCTCTTCACCTTCTGACCCATTTCATCCCTAAGCAGATGGCCCACAAATGACCTAAAATATTCGATATAAGGCCTCAAGCTCGTCTTCTCCCAATCGGGAGTTCCCTTGCCACTATCCTGCGACGCGGCTCCCTCTTCCTCCTTCCATTCGTCAATCTCCTTGAGCAGCTCTTGGATGGTGGGCACCACAAGAGGATTAAAGTCTTCCAGCGCCTTCACGTTGATGGGTACGCAGACACGACCCGTGCCGGGGTGCACGACGAATGGACTCTTGAGCAAGTGATTGAGCTTCTTGCTGACTTCGATATCCAGGCGCGGATAAGCGTACTCAAAGACGATGTCTTGCTTAGCTTTGAGAAGGGCTTGGCCGTCGAGACGCTTGCTTGCTCCAGACCTGGCAACAGTGTCGATATCCCCCCATTTAGCGACCGAAGAGCGACCCGGTGATTTTTCCCATTTGCTGCGTAGCGCGTCGTTCAGGGTTTTGTCGGGAAGTAGTTGGAGCAGCTTTTCCGCTTGTTCTTCAGTCCCCCATGGATCCTGAACTTCCAGGACATCGTCGGCAAAGTGGCCGACGAGAATGTCCAAGCTCCGCCTAGCAAGCTCAGGTATGAGTGGAATGGTTAAGAGACTGTGCGGGGACGGTCATGTACAACTTACTTAAGGTGAGGGTGCAACGGCCTCGGCAAATTCACCCTCTTTCCGTTCTGCGAGCTACCCCGTACCACATCAAGGTACCCAGCGACCGCCTTCCTCTGCTGGTCCGTCATATTCCTCGCCGCACGGTCAGAGACCCACGCGTGAGCTCCTCTTCGACCAGAGTATACCCACATGATGTGCTTGAAACCGAAGTCCTTTCGCAGGGCAACGTCTACAACTTTGATAGCCATGGTGATGAATGTCCAGCATTTCTGGCAAATGTTGGCCTTGTCACAGCACGTTCGCACATCGTCGTAGTCTGTAAGATCGATATCGAAGCAAAGTTCTTTGGAGAGAGGTTTGAATGCGGTGGGGTTGGATTTTCGGTCGCGGGGGTTGAAGCTGTACGCCGGTCCGATTTCGAAACGAGATGGTATTATGTTGACCACATCCTTGCGCAGGCTAGCACAATTCCTCGTTAACTACACTAGAGGTCACACCACAGAATCGTTGAAATAACTTACAGGTCAGATGTGGGATAGCTCTGGTAGCGGAGATAGGCTTCATTCTGCAGCGTAAAGGCAAATTCACGATGAATGAAGTCGGGTGTCGGATAGGGGCTATGATTCAGCCATTGGAAGAGGTATCGCCAAGGAAATAGGCGTTGATAGAAGATTCGAAGGAGGTCTGGATCAGATGCCGTGCCCATTACATTCCTGAACCGGGTTTTCAATCAGTCCTGTTCCTCTCTCTCAGGGCCACAGGAGGGCCAAACCTACAATGATGGCTTCGGCTGCGTCTCCTCTCCGCTAGACGGCGGAGTCTTAACTAGTTCGTCGGAGTCGGAGTCGTCAAAGAGGTCTTCCAATTTAATGTCTTGGTCGTCTTTCTTAGGATCCTCCACCGGGACATCGTTCATTTGCACATCGTCCTCAGCTTGAGCATTGTCGGCAGGACGGCCGTTTGGCCCTGCTTCTTCCGCTATTTCAGCCGACATTCCGATATTCGTTATTCCTGAGTCCGAATTGGGGGTTTTAATGACTTGAATGGCCTTCTCTCACTTCACAGATTATGAAAGGCGTCGAAGCAAGAAACAGTTCCGTAAAGGCTTAGGGACGCGTCTAGTCGCGGACGACGCGTTAAGGACTTTCAGTCAGATGTATTTCGTACCGTACCCCACTACGATGACTAATAGCGACCCTGAAACTGCGAAATCAGTCCGCCCCTCCCCCACAATTCCGGTGCCACCCACCACCAACGTCAAAACCGGAGGCGGAGAACGCAATCGTGCGACCGGGGAAACGACCGGGTTCTCCGTTCCTGAAATAGCAAAGTGATGCTAATGGCTTGCAGAATGCTCGCGTGTCTATGTATCTGCGTGTTGACTGAACCGTCACTTTATGCTCACCACGAGCCGGACAATTCCTTGTTGGAAGATTATTGACCGTGGGCTCCGGGACACCCAAAACCAGAGAAAAGCCATCTCCTTGAAAATATCCTTGTATTGACGTATGCCAGAGGCCTATTCCTACTCGTTCGGTGCTTTTTTCCTATCACACGTAAATAATGGCGTACCACGCGCAAACCCTCCCGTAGAGCGAGACGTTGGATCAGGTCAGCAGTAGACGTATGCTAGATGTTAGATGCTAGATGCAGATCTTCCCAGGATTCTCTCCACAAGACATACCCAAATGCCGTCTCAGAGAAACGGATTCTAGTCCATGTCCACTGGGCGTTGGTGATCAAAGCTAAGCTCCTAATTTCGGCTTTGCATGGCCAAACACATAGATAAGACCAAAAGCCATTGCCATTATCTTTGGTTTGCGATTCCAAGCTGATGACAGCGGGGCGAATAGCAACCAATTTAGCACAAGAGCAAGGGTACAAGCATCAAAAGCACCGACATGAAGGGTCGAGGAGAGAAGGGCGAAATTCATCTCGACCTTCCTTCCTCATAGCAAATCGTAGATCCTCTATCTCCTCGTCAAGGAGAAAAAAGGCATAAGTTCTCTACCCCTACATTGACTGGGTTTATCGAATATGCTGGTTATTGCTGTATCGAGGGGCAAAAAGGAATCAAATGGTGAGAGACTTGACGCTCACAAAGTAGACATGGCGATGCGAAGGCTCACTCCTGTTCTCGAAATTGCGAGATCCAACTCTAATTAAATCGATCGAGGAACCGGGGGCCCGATGTTTGCCAAACCTTGCAGACACGGAGGGTGCTTCGTTGTCGATCATTCTGCATTACTAGTAGAAGGACGGCTTGAGTTTGGGGCAAGTCTCCAAACGGCGCAGAACTGGCGAGGGAACATCATAGCTGAAGCACTTGGTGTGAGAGGTGGGGTAATTCGTAACCGACTGTTTGGCAAACGCTGTCTTACTTCGTAGGATCTTACCTCATCCCAGATGTTGCAAGCCAGAGTGTTAGACGCCTTAAACGCCTGGCGATCCAGCGCTCTCCGCAGTCCCGAGGTACTTCGTATATATGTGGTATACAATTGTACTTCGTACGAACTCTCCATCCAGTTAGGGAAATAAACTACGGAGTAGGACAGCTGCTCGCAGGAGGTGGTCATTGGCAGTGGCGGCATCCCTCGGTTGATCTCGGGAGGCAAAGGTCTGACGTCAGGGCAGTGGCTGGCTGCTGCTGGCTCCTGCACAGGCGAGGAAACTGCACTACATGTACTACTTGCATCTCCACTCCTTCGTACTTCGGAGCGCACAATGACAATGGGAGAAAAATCGAGTCAATCAATTGATCACGACTGAGTGAGAGGGGAGGCATTTTGCAGCCTCCCCAGCTGATGGAATCCAAAATTGGGGCCCCATAATGAACTAATTCTGATATTTTAGCAGCGTCAAGTCCATTGTCACACTTTTGAACTCCACAGCAGCAGCCTGACGTCGTAGAATGTACATTCGGGTCGATATGACAACTGACACTCGAAGATGTATCAGGTTCGTCAGCCGAAAGGTACATTTGACTCCTCAGGTTCTTGGGGAAAAGCGGATCGGGTACGGAGTACGGAGTACGGGGGTACATTGATTGATGTACCGACACTATTTTACGAAAATCGAAAGATACAGCGACGCCACCAGGATGGGTTGCCCCAGCCAGACCAAGCCAGGCCAAGCCAGGCCATCAATCAATCAATTTCCATCTCCTCAACAATCAAGTCTCTGCTCGGGTGCTAGCATGGTCCCATCTTGGCCCTGGAGCTAGTTCTGCGCAAACCCCCGCACCCAGGCCAGCCAAAAACATAAATCAACTTGATCCGATTTCGACATCTTTTGGCTTCGAGTCACATTGTTCTGTTGCCCGATTCTACTCGCGTACACTTTGACACTTGGACTCGTCTGTCTGGGTGCCCTCCTCCCTTCTTCCCTCTCTCCCTAGACTGGTTCTTGTCCGAATCCAACCTAGCAGAAGCATTCGAAGTCTTGTGCCATCACCGACGGGGTCTGGACGCTGGACCCAATTGTTATCATCCGTTCTTCTGACTCGCTTGGCTTTTTTGCTGTGAAATAATTTTTTCCCTCCCCTCACCAAACTTGCCTCCTCCAATCCGACAACTGAATCGAGTCCTCGATCTGCCCTATCCCACGAACCCGTGCCGTCGATTGTTTCCTTCGTCGAAATAAAATAGCTCTCGAGTGCCCCTTGTTCTAATGTTGGCACGGACGCCTTGCCAATAGCACCCTGAAGTCGCACTCGGCTTCGATGGCGTGTGTCGTCCTGGTTCTGTGACCATCCTGAACACCTCAATCAATTCTTCACTTCTCTGGCCGACAATAAACCCTACCCGACCACGATCAAGCTCCGCTATTTGCAACGACTTTTCTCGCTTTTGCGCCTTGCCTAACTGTCCTGATTTCTCGACAACGGACATAGCACCATTCGCTTTTCGCGCCCGAGACTCGAACCGAGCTCGGTCATACGGCGGTTCTTCGAAGAGACAGCTTCATCCTCCGTGTCGCCTCGCTAGCCCGTCTCGAAAGCAAACGGAGCGTGCGAAAACGATTAAGGCGATCTTGAGGGCCCATCGGGTCCATAATACGAAATTTTTCAAAGTCGAGCCGACCCGGCACCATCGCGCGGCAGATTTTCGCGAGATAATCCGACATCGCTTCGATCACGACCCCGTTCGCAACGCTTCTCCCTCCATTTGCCACGGCAGATCCTATCCGGCGAAATCCTTGCGACGAGTTCGAAATCCTACGTCGACATCCTCTAGACCGTTCGGCCTTAGAGCCGGCGCACTCGAATACCCTCCCGCCGCAAGTTGAATTGCGCGATCAAAACAAAAGTACACCCTCTACTGGCGCACTCTAATTGCGCTACATTCTTACATCCCTACCTTCATAATGTCTACCGATAAACCTAGTCCCGCCCAGGCTAGCGGGAACTCATCAAGCGATTTTGTGAGTATCGACCTCTCTTTGTGCTCTCTTGCGGCTACCGCTTTGGCGGCATCGCCTTCGCGAAGTCGTTGCTAACGCTTTTCCTCGTTCTCTCCAGGTTCGCAAACTCTATCGGTGTGTAATAGTCTCGATACGGTCCGCTTGTTTGCACTGGGGATTGAACTAACACCGTCGAACCTGTTATAGAATGTTGGAGGAGCCCGAATATGAAGACATCGTTCGATGGGGCCGAGACGGAGACTCCTTTGTCGTTCTCGAGGTTCGTGAAGACAGCTCTCCGCTCATGAAACCCCGTCAACTGCTACCACTGCGGTAGCTCGTTGCTGTCCCTGGCCTCCCCAAACTGACCGTTACGGCAGGGAGAGAAATTCTCTACATGCGTTCTCCCAAAACACTTTAAGCATAGTAATTTCGCAAGCTTCGTTCGTCAGCTTAACAAGTACGATTTCCACAAAGTTCGACGCCCCGATGATGGGAGCCAAGGTTATGGCCCGAACGTAAGTGTAAATACATGGAGCCGGGGGACCTACTGTATTCTAACACTCGACATAACTAGGCGTGGGAATTTAAACATCCCGAATTCAGAATTGATGCCAAGGATAGCTTGGATATGATCCGGCGTAAGGCTCCATCTACGAAGAAGACTCAGCAGCAGCGCCAGCCAACGCAGACTCCCACGGGCGATCAGAGCGATAACCAGCGGCAGATACAGAGTCTCACGGAAACCCTATATGCCCTGCAAAAGCAGGTCGAGGAGTTAGCCCAGACGAACAAGCAACTAGTAAGCGAGATTGTAAATCTCCAGAAGTCGACGGGAACCCAAAGACATGCCCAGTACGAGATCTTACACTATCTCGAAAACTCCGCGAGACGAAAATCACAAAAAAAATCCGGGCACTCCCCCGCCGCGCCGATGGCGAACCGCGGGCAAGGCGACGAGCAGCAGCCTGTTGAGCTGCGCCGAGCCAGGGAATTTTTGGGAACTCTCGGGCCGCCTCCCCCAAACGCAGACGGCGGCATGGAGCGATCACACACGATATACCCATCGCCGGCCGAGTCGTCGACGTCATCTGCCATGTTCGTGGCGGCGCCAGATATGAACGCAAGTATCGCAGTGATGAATGACGCAGTGGGAATGCAGAGGATGGGCATGTATCCTTCGGGCCAAACGTCAGCTCTCGACGCTTTCCATGCGGATCCCATCCAAGCCATGCCTTACCCAGTTGCTCAGAACACCACTCTCGAAGCTGTAACATCTGTGTCAGACACGAGCCGAGTCGATTCATCACCACCAGCGGAAAAGTTCGACGAGTGGGGTCCTAGGAAGCCCCATGTTTTCCTGGTGGAAGACGATAAAATTTGCTCCAAGATTGGCACCAAGTTCCTACGGAGTCTTGGTTGCACCGTGGAACTAGCGGTACGTATTCGAATATCTTGAGTGTTGTCATAACTTTGACCTTCGGGGTGTTCGAACTAACACGTTCTCTCCCTATACAGAAAGATGGCTTGGACGCTGTCAAATTATTCGACGGCAAGCCTGTGCCTAATTTCGATCTCATATTTATGGACATCCTTATGCCCCGTCTAGATGGCGTGTCGGCAACATCGCGCATTAGAGAGTGGCTACCTCAATGTCCAATTGTGGCAATGACTTCCAACATCCGACAGGAGGACGTGTCAACATATTTCCAATATGGTAAGTGTTCTTATCTTTCAAACCCCTCCTAGAAAGAAACTAATCCATGGCTGAAGGGATGACGGATGTATTGGCTAAGCCCTTCATGCGTGACGGAATGCAACGAATGCTACGGAAGCACCTCCGCCATCTTCTCGCCCAACCTTCCCCACCAACCTCGGCGGTAGACAACCCCTACGGAAACGTCCAGACCGGCGCAAGTTTAACCGCCACCGAGATGTCCGGCCCCGACGCCGTCACGCTAGCCACGGGCCACATGACGATGAAGTTCGATAACACGCCAATGCAGTCGCCGTCGACGGCGCAAGGTCCATCTTGGCACTCGCCCAGCCCCATGGCGAACCACTCCCCGACCAACAGCCCGCTCACCATGGGCGGGCTGGCCGTGAACGCGGGGCATCAGATAGTGATGGCGGCCACGCAGGCGGGTGGGCAGTACGCTAGCTTTATGACGCCAGCTATGGGGCCTCCTGGTCAAGGGGGGAGAGATGTGGATAATAGGCCTGAGAAGAGGCAGCGCATCTCTGGCCCGTCGGGTTTGCTGAGGTAGTTCCTGCTACCGTTCCTGCTCTGAGCTGCCTGCAGCCATCCGTAGGCCATCTTGTGGTCCTACATGCCATACCGTTTGGTGATTGAGGTGAAGCCGCTTTGGCGCTTTACAAGCGTGGGGATTTTAAGGTGTATCATAGGTCATTTCGTTGCTTCGGCATATCAGTCATTTGTGGGGTTTTGCATTTTATTCTTGGGACTAGATGGGAGTTGATGTTGGGACAAACACCCCCCGCTTCTATACCCCGTGAGAGAGAGGAAGAAGGAGGAAAAGAAGAAAAGGGAGAGGAGGGGTATAGCATGGGCATCGGGAAGATTTGCTCGAATGGAAAGGTGTGTGGGAACGACCAAAAAAATATATGTATCTGTATATAAAACCATGGGGACATACGTGTTATGGTGGACTGGGACAAGCTTCGGAATGGGGTATCATGCACACATTAGATGCATAGGGCGTTGTACCAATGATACGAAGAGACGACAAAACATTTCAATTGGAATCGGGACGGAATAGGGGATATACACCATATCAAAATGGTATGGAGTTTGCATCAATGCTTGGTTTGTTACTGGCCGCAGTGTCCACACAGGACTGGAGCACATCCCACCACATCAGCCTGTCCCCGAGCCCGCCCGAAGATCGCAACTTGGCTCGATAGATTTAAGGCTTCGCTTCGTCGGGGACGAGGGACGAAAGTTGCCCGGCCTTTTAGGTTTAGGCCAAATGCTGAGGAGAGCGCGTGATGGCCCGAGTGAGTCTTACATCGGCGAGGTCACGGCATGACCTTCGTTAAAATCAGACCCTGTGGATGAGCGATAGGAGCAATGGAGAAGGTGGTCACTGTCACGTGGCGGCATTGGACGGCTACTGCAACCTACACTCGAGCGAGAGCAATGTAGTGTTCGGCGATGGGGACTCGATTCTTGACCCTACCGAGCCATCGTGGTGTTGAACCGTAGCTCCAGTGGAACCTGAAGCATCAGGGAGGAATTTTGGGAAATCACTGGAAATGGGAAATCGGGCTACCGTCTAATGGGTTGGAAGCAGGTGTTAGAAAGGGAGGAATTCCTAGACTTTCCATCATCGACATGATCCAATACAGCCATTTCTAGCCCTTGTTTCGATACCCAGCCAGCAAACTCTAACATCGCTTGCCTCGTTTTAGCAAAATCTGGCATCCCTCGCCTCGTCTTGGGCGACCGGCCCGTAGTGTGTCTCGCCTTCATTGAAACGAGGGGCGTTCCCGAGGCTCAGCAAACCTATCTATCGATATTTCTATTAAACCCCATCCCTACTTCAGGCAGCAGTAAGCTTGAAATAGTAGAGATGATTCTACTATCAGCGAATGGTAGTCCTTAGCGGTTAAGGAATCAGGGTGCATCCGTTATTTGTTGCCGAGAGGAGCTACATCACACGAATCTACGACGGCCTTGCTGTGTAAAGATGGCTCCGCCCCCAATTTTGAGCATCAACAAGGTTGAAATGATAGAAGGAATGGGTAGAAAGAGGGATGTAAGGCAATACATATAATCACCCCCTTACTCTTGCTACTGTCATTCGAGAGCCGTAATGTAAACTTTCCATATATCCTTCCCTCGACTTTGCATCACATCTCATCTTATACCCGATAGACGAAGATATGGCTGAATTCAATAAGACAATAGTAATCAGGCCTTTTATTATCGGCCGATGGATGATGATTCACGACAGCTACCTATATAAGAGGGACTTACATCCAGATCCTGTCACGGGAAATTGGACATTCCGATGCCACGGTCAGCACGACAAGGACTGCTACTGTGATACCGATTTCGATTCCTGTGATTCAGAAGAGAAACAATCTGAGGAAAAATCTGAGGAGGGTGAGACTGACTGGGACAAGTGGAAGACCTGGCACTGGGCCAAGATCGACTTTCGTGAGCTGGAGTGCAGGCACTGGGAAGATGGCGAACATCCCCAAAAAAAGAGCACGAGGCATACTGGCAAGAGATATTGCCACGGATGAAGGAGCGAAGACGTCAATGGGGGATGAACGACTTAGCCGCGATCTCTGGTGCCGTTTGCGAGTCGTGCAGAGAACCGCCGGTAGTTCGGGTCCTTCAGCTACCTGAAGAAATGTCGTTTACCGATATTGATGGGTGTGCACTCTGTCAGGACTTGCCAGCTACTAATTCACCCATGGAAGCGAGGACCTCAAGCCCAGGTACGAGTATAAATCTTTGATCTGCAAGGTCTTTTATATAGACTAACTCATCTCTGAACAAGCAGGGTCATCACCAATCTTCCCGGTCGTTGGAAGCGACCTGTATTTTCTCCTTCTTAGTAGATGGTTGGAGACTTGTAATCAGAGATACGGCCATACGTTCGCACGTCCAGTACTGCCGAAGTACGTGATCGACGTCGATACACCCGAAAATCCAAGCAAGATACGCCTCCGAAGATCGAATGGCGATACAGGGGCTTTCATCGCCTTCCCTTACCGCTGGGGTGCAGGTGACGAGCAATATAGGACCGTTCTTGACAATTTCGCAAGCCGACTCAGGGGCGTGAATCTTGAGGACCTCCCCAAGTCCTTTTACGACGCGGTGATTGTCACCCGCAATCTAGGAGTGCAGCATTTCTGGATCGACTCCCTCTGCATAATTCAGGATGACGAAGACGACGTGATGCGGCAGACTAGCCGTATGGAGTTGGTATATGCGTCTGCCTACTGCACCATCGCTGCTACTTCTGCTGGTGGCTGTACGGAGGGATTCCTTCGGCCAGACATTCAAGCGGCTCCCCTACGGGTTCCGGGTGCCGATATATCGCTCGGTATCCGTAATTTCAACTGCGATTTCTCGCGAGATGTCGACCAGACCGGGGTGAATCAACGCGACTGGGTGTTCCAGGAGCGGGCGTTATCCTGCAGAATGATCCACTTCACTACGACGCAGGCATACTGGGAGTGCGAATCTCTTGTTGCCTCTGAACGCACACATGCCATCGTCATGTAAGTGACCCGCCCCTTTCGTGCTGCAAACCTCCTAGTACTAACTCAGGTACCTGTGCTGGATTTAGACCTAGAAACTCTCTGAGGAGCAGCAAATTTCCTGACTGCAATTCCCAGTCATTTCTCGCCGACACCCCCAACAGCTTCCAGTTCGTATTCAACGAGTACTCAGAGCTCGCACTTACACACGGGGAAGATAGGTCACGGGCGGTAAAAGGGCTCGAAACTAGATTAGAATGGTTCTATCGAACGACAAGCGTATATGGCGTTCTCCAAAAGTTCTTCCACCGAAGCCTACTATGGCATCGAGCAGGAGATCAGGCGCTGACGCAGATAAAGACTCCTCCTGAGCGGGAGAACGTTCCATCATGGTCCTGGATGTCACGGAGAGGCGTGATTAACTACAATGCGATATCCGAGACGGGGCTCAAGAATGATGAGTGTCTCCAATTCCTGTTTCTACAATCCCAGACGGATCGAGATAGGTTGGGTCTGGTGTTTGGGCCACTAGCAATCGTCCCTCGATGGTTCAACACTATTCAAATAGGACCTTTCGACTCCGAACTTCGCGACGAGACCGGGTCATTAGTTGGTCGTATGATGTATGATGAGGTAAAGGGACCCTACGAGGACCCCCATATCCCAGACTTCAAATGTATGGTCATTGCAAGAAAGTACTAGGCCTCCACAATTGGGAACCTTGAAGTGGGAAAAAAAAGGCGTCATTTGCTATGTTCTGCTCCTCGCACAGGGAGCAGTGGAGGAGGGACCAATGAGGGTACATAGTCGCCTGGGTATCGGTTTTGTAGATGAGAAGTATCTCTTCTACACTGGTACTGGAGTTCACATAGTATAGCACCTGAATAGGTTCCGTAGAGGGAAACCAGAATTCTTTTCATTTGAAATCCGTTTCTGCGTGAGTTGTATACTAGCGCACCTGGCGGTTATCTATGGTGAAATAACTTTAAGATTTAGCTCGCCAGTCAGTGCTACCCTCTCAGTAGGAGCAGCCATCCATGGAGTGGTGACACATTTGATGAGGCCAAGCTCGCCGAGAAGTGCGCAACTAGGCGGTCGACTAGGGATCCGGATGAAGCCCGAATCTTCCATGATGTTCGGGCACTTGTTTCGGGTTGAGATAGATTTCCCTGAGCTCTAGTCTATAAATACTCGCTGCGACGCCGATATGACTTGTCGTCCCTCTTCTATACCAACGAGAAGGTCATCAGCAGGGTCCCAGCTCGGATCTTGGGCCGCCTCCGCAGCTCCGGAGAGAGCGGCAATGCGAAGCAAGTCCCATTGTAGCTCAAGTATCTCGTATGACACACATTGGTTCGGGTCACTGGACACAAGGTCAACAATAGTCCCATCGAGCAACGGGTGACTTGAGCGGAAGTCAACTATTTTCAAAAGGCCTGCCACTGATGGGGGCGAGAGGTGTTGACTCGGGTCGGTGTCAAGATCCAACCTCCGCTCCACATCAAACGGAGTGCGATGCAGCCATCTTAGCCTAACTCTCACACCATCCGGGAGCTTTTCGTAGGTTCAAGGGCCATGTAAGCCATGCGCCACCAATGATGGAGGAGCGGCTCGAGGCAGATCATGATTTGTGGCGAGTCAAGAACACGGTCATTGGCGGTTAACAGAGTCCGAAGTCGTGCACAGCGCTCCGATCCCCAGAAGGTCTTAAACAAAAGCCCAAATATGTGGTCTACCGATTTCCGCCGTCGTTCTGAACTGTAGGGGAAGATATGGCACACTCTTGAGTTAGCCGCACCAGTCAAGACGCGACGGTGGCTATCCCTCCAACGGCACTAGCGGCTGAGAAATACACGTTAACGGACTTTCATTCATCATTCCAGCAGCATCATGCCGCTCAAAACTTACCACTTCTGTTGGGGGGAGGCCACGTTCTTGGTAGGGCAGAGCATCAGTAGGCACCTGATCCCTGGCCAAAACTGCATGTCCGTTAGATGTCCAATCTACCGTTGGATTCAAGAGAAAAAGATTCGTACAAATCTTCAAAAGACTGGCTAGCATGTCCCTGAGCCCATGAAGGACAGCCTTGGACGATAGGACGTTGGATTGACTGGCACATATCTCATCGAGCATTTCCCGAAGTTGATCGAGTGGCGCGACCATAATTAGACTCCATAAGATAGGGTTAGCACAATCCATCGGCGAATCTCTCACACTCTCTTGCATAGCGTGGCCGATCTGAGCACGTTCTTCGATGTCGTCGACATAGTTCACCGAAGGCGGCACGCAGGTTGCGAGCGGCGATGTAACAAATGCCCGAAGCGCATCTCGTGTCTATGGACCCAACTCCGGCCGCTGGAGAAAGGCGGCGCATTGCTGGACAAGTTGCCGGTTCGTATCTTCTTCGTTAAGTGACATGGTGACTGCCGTTCTGTTGCAAGCGTGGCCGTCACTCGGAAGATAGAAAGCGCTGAGAGAAGCCGGCGTCACGCGTTTTATATAACAGATATAGGTTGACTTGGGGGAAGAGACGAAGTATGGAGTGTGCGTCCAGGACCTGGCGGGAGAGAACTTGAACTTGTTATATTTTGCTACGAGGTAAGAGCCATCAATGGATCTAGGTTAGGAAGGCCCTCCTCACATCACCCGTCACGACTTCCTTGGTCGAATACAAGGCTCCCTGGGCAAACTGAGCAAGCATATGATCCATCACATTAATTATTGCTTCCTTCGATAACCAATGTTGATATACTTAGGCCGGGACTTATATGATCAGATTGAGTTCTTCGATCATCATGACCTCATGCGATTCTTGGCAAATATGCAGAAGTCATATCTCTTCGAGAAAAACTCGGAAATCAATATCAATTGTCCCAAGTAGGAGAGGTCGCCGTCCGTAGTGGCTTCCACAAGAATCCGTGGAAAGTGGACTCTGCTGAGGATTGCTGGAAGTTGGAGTGTGGTGTCTTGCAAGCGCAGCCGCGCGGCAACAAGACAAACCAACTCGCAGCCTACACAATATCTTCAGTTTTGGTGCCGGGTTGAGTAACAAAGCCTTTCCACTCCATCCCACTTCCAAGGACTTCTCACCACTGATTGCTATGTGTATACCTAGTTCTTGAGGAAAGTACAAAGGTAGACTCCAAGTTCGTGAAGCGAGACTGGTGGATGAAGGATGAAAGACAAGAGAACAATCAAAATGTAACAGGGAATCTGCGTTGATTAGGTAATGTCACACTTCATTGTTTAGTTGGTCTGTGCTCAGGGGCAGACTACAGGTGCGACCCTTCGAGTCCAAAGCAAGCCAATGTACATGTACAAAGTACAAGACTCCAGGTGGCAGGACCCCACCACGACATCATCTTACCGAGCTCGAAGGTGGAAAAAGTGTGTAAATTAGTTTGACTCATCAACCACCTCCAACTTCCCTGCACCATCCCACCTCATCCCACAACACAGCACAAAACACAACCTTCTCCATCGCCTCCCTCCGACCCAATGTCTAATCAAAAGGGGAAGCAGTCTGCGGGTGCTGGCAAGGGCAAAAAGAGCTCTAAGCCTAGTGCTGAGAGCAAACCGGAGGTGGTGCTGCAAGCTGTGGTAAGATGACCCTTGTTCCCCCTCCACGATCTCTATGGTGGGGCAGCCACGATGCGAAACTTCAATGTTGTGATGAGAAGGCTGGGATAGTTAACCACCATCCGCTTTGCAGGTCCTTACAGACTCTTTTCAAGACCGATTCAAGCCCTTGAGCATTGAGACACCAAGAGTATGTACAATTAACTTAGTGATCCTATCCGTTTCTCACCTTCACTCACTGGTTTCTAACCCCTGTCGCAGTGTCTGCTCCCCCTCGCCAATGTTCCTCTAATCGAATACACCCTTGAATTTCTCTCCATGAATGGGGTCCAGGAAGTTTACCTATACTGTGGTCCCCATACCGAAGAGGTAGAGGCCTACATCTCCAAGTCGCGATGGGCGCAAGGCTCCAAGACGACGCCCTTCACCCACCTTCAATTCGTCCGAGTATCCGACGCCAACTCAGTCGGCGATATCCTTCGCGATCTTGACAAGCGCAGTTTAATCTCGGGTGACTTCATCCTCGTCCATGGCGATCTCGTCTCCAATATTCCCATCCAAGGCATCCTCGACGCACATCGCAAGCGCCGTGAGGCCAGCGCCGACAACATCATGACCGTCGTGCTCAAGAGCGCCGGTTCGAGCCCCCACAGGACGAAGACACCCGGAATAACACCCGTATACGTCGTCGATACGAAAACAAAGAGGTGCCTCCAATACGACGAGATCCACCCCCTGCAGTCCGACCACTACGCTATTCTGGACCCCACGGTGCTGGACGAGCTCGCCACGGATTTCGAGATTCGAGCCGATCTCATCGATCCCCAAATCGACATCTGCACCCCCGCCGCCCTGGCCCTTTGGTCGGATAGTTTCGACTACGAGATGCCCCGTCGTGATTTCCTTAACGGCGTACTCAAAGACTGGGAACTAAACGGCAAGTCCATATACGCGGAGATTGTCGAGGAAGGCTACGCGGCCCGCGCTAGTAGTCTCCCCATGTACGAATCTGTCAGCCGCGATATCTTGGGTCGGTGGTCTTTCCCCTTCGTCCCCGATTGCAACATCTTCCCAGGTCAAGCGTACGAACTTACGAGGGGTGGGAACTACCTTGAGCGCGATGTGTCGCTGGCAAACGATGCGCACATTTCCGGGTCCGTTATTGCGCGAAAGAGCTCTGTGGGTGACGGATCGACCATTCTGAACACTATTATCGGTCGCGATTGCAAGATTGGCAAGAATGTCACCATCACTGACAGCTTCATCTGGGACGGCACGACCATTGGCGACAATACCACCGTCACGCGCTCCATTATAGCGGGCGCCGGTGCGACAGTTGGAAACAAGTGTACTATTGAGGAAGGATGTGTTCTCTCGTTCGGAGTCATTACGGGCGATAACATTACTATCGAAAAGGATGCTCTCATTTCCAAGGTCGATGCAGGTGGCTTGCAAGTGCAACCAGACTTCAAGCTCCTAGGCGCCTCAGCCCAGGGCGCTCCCTTCCTGGACCCTGAAGAGGACGAACTCGACGAGGAGGACCCGTCTTCACTCCAACGCCGCCTCATCTACTCCATCGAACACCTCTCCTTCTCAAGCTCTTCCATCTCCACCCTCGCCTCCGACGACGAAGACTCGGACCACGGAAGCTCTCGCCCAGACACCCCCTCCGGCTTCACCTCCACCCGCTCCCGCCTTTCCTCCTTCGCATCGGACGACTCCTCCAGCCGCTCCTCCTTCCACACCGACGCTGTCAACGGCCTCCTCGACGCCCTCCGAGACCCCACGGGCGACTTCGACTCCGCCAAGATGGAATTCCTCGGCCTCCGCCTCGCCAACGACGCCTCCGAGACCGCCGTCCGCAAGGCCGTCGCCGTCACCCTCGCCCGCCGCACCGCCGAGCTTCTCGAATCTGGCCTCGAGCCCACCAAGGCCGCTGAGAGCGCCCTCCGCGCCCGCAAGGGCGTTAGCAAGTTCGTCGAGGAGGTCGGCGTGGGCGAGTCCGAGGCTGATCAGGTCGAGTTTGCGCTGGCGCTGCAGCGGGCTGTTTCCGGGTTGAGGAGTTTGGAGTCCACTAGGGCCGGGTTGCTGCTGGCTGCTTTGTTTCAGCAGTTGTATGCGCTTGATATTCTTGAGGAGGATGGCATTTTGACTTGGTGGGAGGATGAGCGGGCTGTTAAGGGCAGCAGTATGGAGGCTGTGAAGGAGAGGTGTAAGGCGCTTGTGGAGTGGTTGGAGAATGCAGAGGAGGAGGATGATAGCGATGACGAGGATGATGATGATGATGAGTAGGGGGATTTATGGACATGGAAGGGATGTAGGGTTTATGCGAATCGAATCTCTGAACATAGATGGCGTTTAGGTCAATAAAAAAGACAGCTAAATCGTGTATACCTTGAAATCCTGATTATAATTTGGTGCAGCTGTGATAACCTTACACTCGATTTCCGAGGCTGGGTTGTTAACACGACACGGAAGTTCTGGTTGCTCGGTGGCTCCCCATACTGAATATATCGACTGGACGCAAGGCGGCGGCGTGGAACCCGGTCGGGACAAACCGCGCCGCCTTCGTGGTAGAGAATGGTCGACGAGGATATGACCATGTGCTAATGGCCCCTTTTCTTCTTCCTCTAAGGGTTCGTTTACAGTCGCATTGATTTCATGTAGACGGGGAAGCCTAAAGATATACATATCGATTTATCAAAACATTGTTCCTATAAGCACTACCTTGGTATCAAATAACCACCCGAATTCACCCTTTGCCGCCTGGATACGCCATGTGATTGATATCAAGTACAGTCAATCTGTAAAAGAAACAGAAAAATGACAGGGAGGAAAAAAAGAAACACATAAACCTGACGTTGCTAAAAGAACCGACTGAGAGAAAAACTCAAATCCGCTGATACCACCCGCGCTATGCCTGTTGCCATGTCTTACAGAAGAAGATAACTCTCTTTTTATGATGGAGTTGGTTAAAACGTATGAAGACCTCAAATCGGGCCTCAGTATCCCCGAAACCGTTATGGATCGGGGGCTGTTAAACGTATATCAAAGTAGCCGACGGAACCGAAAGCCCAAAGAAAAAACCACAGTGCCGTTACGTGCCACTGAAGGCTGATCAAAACCGGCTTTAGTAGTAATTTCCCAGATCCGTGTTGCCTCCGGGCCGACCATGAACAGCTGGCTTTGTCGGCGGCTGTCGACCATGACCGCCGAATCCTTGGTTAGGCTGGTGGTTATCATCATATTCGACGCCGTGACCTTGGTTCCGAGAATCAACGTCATCAAGCGACCGATACGAGTTATACCCGCCACCACGACCACGACCACCTCGGGAAGCGCCTCGACCACCACCTCGATAGCCGCGTGAACCAGAAGGACCTCCCCGGTAGCCTCCTCTACCACCACGGAATCCTCCCCTCTGGTCATTCCGACTATGGTACGACTCCTTGGGTCCGCGGGGATACTCATCGTCCGCGTTATGCTTCCTCTTGGAAGACTTGTTCGCGAAGAGGCTCTCGTACTCGTCCTCCCTGGGATCATCTGGTTCTATCCGGAGGAGCACCTTCTCCCGAACCGTAGTCTCGAAAACGTACGCCTTGTCGGCGGGGACGGGCTGCCAGCTCTGAATCTTACTCGCATCGATGGGTCGTGCGCCCTTACGCAGCGCGAGCACCACGAGCGGGCAAGGATTGTCAGTGTGGAACTTGGCCGTGTCCGGGACCGGACGCACGCAAGCGGCCCAGATACTGTTATCGAGGCAGGCTGTGCCCGTAACCATCCACTTCATCCTACTTCCCATTCCACCGACTTTCTCCAGTATGCTTGCGGGGCAGGGGCGCGGACAGATGAGAATGTTGTTACCATGGTACTTCAGATCCTGCTCGGCTACACCCGGTGGTATCTGAGCCAGCTTTATCAGCTTCTGCGAGTCCGCGTACTTAATCGTGTAACTCGTGAAGAAGACCGTCTTCTTGATAGCAAGCTTGTCCCTTGGTGGAGGGTCCGGCCCCGAGTTCGAGTTTGGCGGGTCAAGGGCCTTGGCGATCGCCAGGTTGTGCTCGTTGATCATCTGCTGGACCTTCGCCACTTCCACTACGGGCTTCAAATGTATCGTCTTTTCGAAAACGTGAATGACGTCCCAAGAAATGGGCGCTCGACTAAACGCGGCTCCGATCGCAGCACCGTTCTGCCGCATGTTATAGTCCATCATGAAATCCTTGAACAACTTTACGTGCTTGTGGCGATCCTCGTAGATACGAATCTCCTCGGCAAACTTGTACGTCTCCATGATCGCCTCGAGGAAAGCTTGCTTGAACTGCATCGTGTTGTTGAACCGCTCATCCTGGGGACCGACGCGGGGTTTCAGTCCCATCAGGTCGAATTCGAGCTTCTTGCTCTTGCAGATCCGCTTGATCAGCTCCGCATAGCCATGTTCGGATCGGCCCGTCAGAAGAACGCAGAGCGCGTCTTTCTGCTTCCCGCTTAGTCGGACAAGGTTGATGATTTTCTCGTTCCACCAGCCTTGGTAGCCCCTGGCCTCTTCTTTCTCGATACCATCCCCGGTCGACGCGAGGATGCGCGAGTCGTGCCACCAGCCGCCGTTGGTGAGTGCGTCGGGGCTCGATAGCAATCCAATCGTTGGGCCGTTCCATAGCGAGGGATTCGGGAGTGGCGTCTTGAAGACTACAGATAGAGGTGAAAAAAATAACGTTACTCAAGAAGGTCGCACGTAAATGTTTGCGGTAGGTAACTTAAAAACTCACGAGTGTTATCAAAATCATAGACATGAATTGTCTTGATCTGGTCAACGGCTGAGAAGCAGAGCGCGTTAAAGTTAGCAAACATCATGTTTGTCTAGGATTAGAGGCTCGAGGCTCTTACGAGGCAGAGGCGTTGCTTGACATGACCATCGACTTAGGGAAGTGATGGTACGGTAGGAAGGTTTTTTCGCAAGGCCATTCGGCGCACTTTGCGCGAAGGGAGCGTTCATGGCTTTAGGGTGAATGCGGGACAGTACAGATCTGACCATGAAAAGTCGTCGTTCAGGAGCATGTGTGTTGGGTTGGAGACGAAGTTCGAAAGTGAAGCTCTCGTCGCTTCTCCAGTCGAGTTGGCGCCACCCGAAATCTCTTTGGCATCTGATGTCAGTTGGTTCCTCGCCTTGTCCAGGTTGGGCTTCCAGCTCAGACTGATTACGTTATCTGGATCGGGTTTCGCAATGTCAATTGATGCCAAGCCAAATTTCTCCACGTGACTAGCCCCCACCATGGTTTCGCAGGCCACACAAATTTCTCTGTAGCCCAAAATTGCCGATTTTTCGCATCCCAGGAATTATCACGAGAATCGCCAACTACACATCCCAATCGCCTGATTCCAGTCTAACCAAACGACACAATGGCGAAGCACACTAAGAGTATGCGACATACTTTTATCTCCTATCTCGTTTATAATGGCTAGCTAATGAGTATCACAGAGGTCGGCATTGTCGGCAAGTACGGCACGAGGTACGAACGAATCCCAACTTCTTGACGTCCCGTCTCCCTTCGTCAATCGACTTCATCCGCCTAACTTTTCTCCTTGCGATTAGATACGGTGCCTCCCTCCGAAAGGTTGTCAAGCGACTGGAAATCTCCCAGCACGCGCGGTACACCTGGTATGTTCGAAGAGTAGATGGAATTGTGGAAAGGGGCGAAGGAAGCTAATGCGTCTGGAATCAGCACTTTCTGCGGCCGCAACACTGTCCGTCGTCAGGCCTTCGGTATCTGGCACTGCGGCGGATGCAGGAAGACCATCTCCGGTGGTGCCTACATCCTCGCGTAAGTTGGAATCCAGGGAATGAATTTTACATCGAGAGGGGTCTTTTTTGGTGTGGCTAACGTTGGATTTCTCGACATAGTACCCCCGCTGCCACGACCGCTCGTTCTACTCTCCGACGTCTCCGCGAGATTTCTGACGTTTAAAATTCAAAAAAACCATGTTGGAATGTCTTTAATTCGGCACAGCTCAGGGTTCCTGGCGTTATTTTTGGTTGCATGAAGGGGCAGGTTTCGTCGGGGTACGTCTTTTTTTGAGGGACACGGCCACAAATACAAACCACACAAAAAGGAGATCACCGCCCCGTCAAGAGATGTTTCGTCCCTCGCCGACGATGGTTCGGTTACGCATCCGGTCGATAGATAGTGGTTTTGTGATTTAAAAAAAGGGAAGACTAACCCAAAATACCACCCTCAATTCGAGGTCTTGCACCATTCGCTTTTTGTGGGAGTTTGTGATGATGGCAGTGGGTGATCCTGATCAGGCCTTGTCTGGGCTCCGCTTACCCAGACCCTGTGACTGGGAATGCATTGATGGCCTTAAGAATTCAGGACGACATCAATGAGCTGTAGATTCTCTCACAGTCACCTCTCAAATTGTAGTCTTGGGGCTGGGCTCCCAGAAATTGGGGTAAAGTCGGACTCGCAAACGTAGCCTATGCGACTGAGAGTTTATCTTCAATGTTGGTTAGGTAGCCATCAGGTGGAACTCGGCTGCTCTCTGACTGTTGTGTTAGTAGTCCCTTGATCTGAGACCAGAGCCAAAAATGGGTATCCAATATTGAATGAGAAGAGTCGTCCAGGCCGGAAACATAACAGAGCTTGTGGGTGGCCTAACATTGGCTTCAATCAATCAAATACATCAATCTGGGCATATGAGACCCCTCCAATCATTCAATTATCTCAGCATGCATCTTTGACTTCACCACAAACAATCAAATCATTCACCTTCCTCCAAGGGAACCGAACACACTCGCCCAGGCACACTCCACAACACACAAGATCGCCTTACATCTAAGCCAATGTCCGCCAAATCCGCCATCCGCTTCCTCGCCGGCACCAAAAAGAACCCCATCGCCTCACTCCAACTAAATTGCCACGTGAAGCCGGGCGCCAGCAGAGTCCGAGAGGGTATCCTCTCCGTATCGGATGAGGTGATTGAGCTGTGTGTATCAGCTCAGGCGAGGGAAGGCGAGGCTAACAAAGCTGTCGTCCAGCTACTTAGCGAGGTGAGCTGTTTATCCCCGAAGTGTCAACGGAGTCAGAAGATGCTCCATTGCTAAATATACGAGTCAAGGTTTTGAAAAGACCCAAGTCTGAGATTCAGATTTCACATGGAATGAAGTCGAGGGATAAGACGGTGGTTGTGAGCGGCGTCAAGGAGGCCGAGGCCGATGCTGTTCGGAATGTGCAGGAGATGCTCAAGAAAGCGGTTGAGGAGGGAGCTTAACCAGATTGCCAGGCCCCTCGGAAAGCTATTCTTGATTCAGAACATGCGTAGCATACTCTCCCATGCCCCTTTGCGTCTCCGAGGACGAATCTCTATTTTATAAATGGAGAATAGACGCACTACCTTCGAGGACATTGTATCTACCTCAACTGCTACACCCTCGCCCAGATAGAGCGCCCGAGACACTCGGGAGATATCCGGAAATGGCCACGAACTGTTAATACATCGGGTTTACCTGCAATCCTAGTGAGGGGCCATGGCGCAAGCCAAATTGATATCATTGATGCTTTTCGTATTCACTCCATACACCCGGCACAGGCAACGGAAGCTTGTGACCAGGCTCACCAACTTGATTCTACCGGAGGGTGGGGGTGTTTTTTCTCATGTGCCCCTCAATATATATATACGGTGATAACTTCCTCCATATTTCCACGGCTGCTTCAGATTGGTATCTAGCTCACCAACCTATTCCTTCACCGAGGCCATGCCATTTTCACACATGCTGGTCTACAGGTCTGCGGCTTGATAGGAGACGGTTATCAAAGTGCTACAGGCTTCAGACATGCGCCGCCATGGAAGATGTGGATAGTCACATTGACTATTAGGACGCAGTGCCTAGTTAGCCTGGATCGACAAGAAAGCCTCAACAACGCGTTTTGCATATTTAACTCGTCAACATCGAATACTCTAAGTAGATCTATTAAAATAGCCTACCTATCTACGGAATCTTGTATTTCTAAATCATTAGGCGCTATTTTTTGAAAATCGAAGGAAAATAGAAGAAATGCAAAAGAAAGAAAACCTGAAGGTATTATCAAGAGGTCATGATTTCCTAGTCCCAACCTATCCCAACTTTCCCATCGCCCACCCTCAACTCCTACCCGGCCCTCTAAAATAAAAGAAAGAAAAAAAAAATCCATCACACAACCTGCGCAACCTGGGCAGCCCGCATCGCCTCTCTCCTATCCCTCCTCTCCCTCCAGGCCTCATACCTCTCCCTCTTCCTCTCCGCCAACTGCTGCTCCTCCCTCATCTGCACAAGCACACGACTCTTCGCCCTAATCCTCGCTCCATACCTCCAAAACACCCACGGAATCGGAATCATAGCAACCTCCAGCAATCCCAAAAATGTCCCCGCCCACTGCGGTGTCAACTTCGCATACATGCTCGGTCCCGCAAGGGGTAGTACGCCGCCGAGGATGCTCCTGAACACGGCGTTGCCGGCAAGCGCCGACGCCGCGTAGATGCCATACGAAGAAGCGAGGTAATTCGATCCGTAGATGAAAGAGAGGGTGTTCCCCGCGCCGAAGGGGATGCCAAAGGCGATGGGCGCCGCCCAGTGGATGGTGGTGGGGAGGCCTGTCCAGGAGAAGCCGAGCTGGCCGAGCGGGGTGAGGATGGCGCCGAGGGTCATGATGCTTCCGGAGGCTTCGGGGAGGATAGCACCGGTTTCGGGGTCTCGCGGTTGCGCGTTGATGATGCGGCGGAGGAGCGGTTCGCAGAAGATGACGATGAGGGTGCCGATGCCGATGCCGCTGAAGGAGAGGCCGGTCATGCCTGGGGTCCAGCCGCGGTGTTGGGAGAAGATGATGGGGTAGGCGAGGAAACAGAGGTAGAGAATAGAGTAAACGAGGGAGATCCTATGGAATGTTAGGAGTTTTATTTTTCATCAAATTTTTTTTTTTTTTCAGGGGACCTGGATGAGACCGGTGTGAGCGTACCAAAAGTTGAAAAACCACAAGATGGGCTCGGTAGCGCTCAAAATAAAAGGCCTCGCCATATTCGTCTTCAACAACTGCCACTTCGACACCCTCTCATCGTACTTGCACCACCACCGCTCATCATCCGTCTCCTTCCGCCTCCTGGCCGTCTTCCGCTGGAGAATCGTAGGCGCGTAGGTCTCCCTGAGCGTTAGGAGCAGGAGCATGCTGAACCCCTGGAGCATCAGCACGATCCAGTTGCTCCATCGCCAGCCTAGGTACTGGAAGATGAAGCCGCCGACCAAGGGGCCGGTTACGGGACCGTTGAGGGGGGCGATGGACCAGAGGGACATGGCGAGCGCTCTGTGTTTTTCGGAGCTGATGTCGACGATGGATCCGGGACTGTTGGTTATGAAGGCGGAGCCGAAGAGTGCTCTTTACACATCGAGGAGAGAGGAGAGAGGACCACACGTCAGCCTTTTAAAAGAAAGGAGAGAAACAAAACAAAATAAGAAAAAAAGGAATACAACCGGACGGGTAAAGACGTGTTCTCAACGAGACTACGAAAGCAACATACCCAAAGAACCTCACGACAATCATCTCGGTTAGCGTCTTAGCCAACCCACAAGGAATAATAAGCAAAAGCGACACGACCATGGAACAAAGGTAAACCTTTTGCCTTCCATAAAGCTCGCTCAGCGGAGCCACGACGAGACTCCCCGCGGCCAGACCGAGGAGATACGTAGTAAGACCCAGGGTAGCCACGGGAGTCGAGACGTTAAAGTCCTTGATCAGGCCGGGTATCCCAGCAGTGTAGCTGGTACTGTATAGCACGATGACCCAGTTGGAGTAGGACAATACGCCGATGGTCCAGCTGCGGTACCAGACGGACCAGTTCCGGGGGTCCTCGGGGTCGCCGGGCTCGAAGGTGACTTCGTAGTCTGGGGGCCGGGAGGCGGAGCTACATATGCTGGTGCCGGTTCGGATGTGGGTCAGGACATTGTGGACGGCTTCTTCTTCTTCTTCGTCGTCGTCGCTGTCTCCTTCATCGGCGGCGATGGCGCGTTCGAGATCTTCATAGGTGTCTAAGCTTTGCGCTTCTTCTTGCTTGACGCTGGCTATTGAGGCTGGTCGGGAATCATCATCAATCTTCTTTTCCTTTTCCTTTTCGGAAGGAGATGGGTCTAGCGAGTGAGTCTGGGAGGATGAGGTAGGGGGATGCGGGGCGGATCCCGGTGTAGCATCGGCGGAGGAGGGTCGAGGGGGAACAGGAGCCTCCCGGGCGTCAATGGCTCTGCCTTTCTCCATGATTGGGGGAGACTTAGAGAACCGATGACAGGATGACTCCCGGCACAGGTCTGGGGACGGGACAAGGATCGGCAAGAAAAAAAAAATTAAAAAGAATATACAATCAATTGCTTGTACTAAACATGAGAAAGCCAAGTAATCGAGACGGATAGGACTAATTCTACCGTTGACATTTCACACAGGACTAAACAAGTAGTACGGAAGGGGGGAATATGGCGAAACGAGAGAAAGAAGGGAGGGTTGGGCCGAGGCACAAGACCATCCGGAGTAAGAAACTAACAAAAGCAGAGAGAGAGAGGTGAGCCGGCACATATATGGGTGTGTGTATGTATGTCCGGATGCGTACACTACCGTCCGCTACGAGTACGAGAGGTGGGCAAGGCCCAATTAGAGAGGCAATCACGTCTTTCCCAAGGACTCCATCTAGACTAGGGTCTCGGTGTTAAGTACACTATTTGTGTAATGCAATTGGTTCTCCTAGGTCCCGTATGGTAGGATTCAACAGGAGAAGATGAAAAAGAAAAATAAGAAAAAACGTGCTAGCTGCGGAAGGGAGTGGAGCTGGTGGAAGAGGAGGTGGAGGGCGGGGGCGAGCAAGAGGGTCCGCAACGACAAGGGCCAAGACTGGACAATGGGCAAGGCACATTAGACATTGGACAATGGGAGAAGGGCGGAAAAAACAGTTGGGAACATGGGACAGATGATAAATCCAATCATTTCCATTACCGGAACCGGATGCCGAGTGGAGCCTGTGGTGCGGGTCTAGGGCCGTCCTAGGGGATGGAGGGATCTTCCTGATGGAGGGATGATGGAGATGGATGGGGGTGATTGGGGTCAATGGCGCTTCGACAAAGTCGTAGCGGGTCCAGGGATCGACTCTTGGGCTTCGTAACCATAACCACTTGCGCGCTAGTATCAGAGCATCGCCTTGTGTGTGTCGCATCGGCCGTGGGGTCAGTCAGCGGGAAGAGAATTGCGATCGCCACGGAGGAAGGGACAGAAGCAGAAGAACGTCAGAGGGACATCAGAGTGCAACACCGAGATATTCAACTTTCAACGTTTTCAGCAACATCATGGCTTGGGCATTCCCGCAGCGCAGGCCGGCTGATCGTGGTTTCCTGGGATCTCCTCCCAAGAGGGCTAAAGCACGTATTCACCTGAGCTCCAGAGTCTGTCCAAAGAGGAATAGAACGTCAAATCTGATCAATGTTGGCCCCACTCGCGTGGATTCGGTTCGGTTCCGGCTACTAAATTGGACAGGCAAGATGTGCCCTCGAGCAGAGAGCCCACTTCGAGGTCAGTGCTTCTCAACCGTCGTCCGAAAAAAAAGCAGAAAAGAGTCCGCTAGATCTTTAAGTTCGATGCCCAGTCAATCTCATGATGCTTCTCTTTTTTTTTTCTCGTTTTTCATCATGGCAAAACCAAAGGAGCGGTCGGTCCATCTCACCGGCTCTCGCCCATATGGCAAAAATGCATGGATGGGTGGCTTGCAGAGCATTAGCTTGACGCGACGACGGACAGACGGTCTTTATCGGCTATTAGCTCGCGGAAGCTGTTCTTGAAAAAGAGCACGAGGAAGAAAAAAAACCAACAAAGTGGCGGAATGAAGGGCGCGGAGCGGGGTCCCCCCTGGGCTGGGTTGAACTGGGCAAGGGTTTTTAATGTTAGCGGAGCCGGTGGAGGACCTGTAATTACATCTACGGGTGTGGGTTTCCCGGCACTTTTTTTTGCTTTTCCTTTTGGCTGGATCTTGGAGTTTGCTGCCTGATCCCTTTGATCTTGGTATCAAGAACGATTTCTGAGACCTCATCCTCCCATTCGATCGGTTGACGTGCGAATCGCCAGCAGGTCAACGAATGTAAAAGGCGGTATGATGTTGACACCCTGCAATTCCTCCGATCTTCGGATCCGAAAAGAGACATTGGGAACAAGTGATCGACATCGAATGCAAACATTGAAGAGAGAAGAAAAAATGGAACCAATCAGCAAAGGGTCCGTCCCTAACTTGCTCTCGAGGCTCAATTGTTTCCAGAAACGGCTTAGAAATGCAGATGGAAATGCGAGTCATTGATATTAATGTTTCGGATATGTGAATGTTTGCGGATTTCAGATTGCAGTTTGCGGATATTTGGATATTCCTGTTATGCTCATAATTTCTTTTCTCAACGAGCCAGTTGAACATCAACCGCAACCTCTTCCTCGAAACCCCCAAGGAAAAAGGAAGAAAAATAAAATCAAAGTCAAGAAAAGAAGAGAGAAAAAAAAGTTGAGACGGGGTTTGCCTGGTCAACAGCTCTTATCAATAGAAAGAGAGCAGTCGACTCGCCTCCACTCTCGCCAAGCACCAGAACTTAACGCTAACCCCAAGGCGCCCGGCCAATGGTTTTAAACACAACATTGAACTTAGCTCCCTCGCGTATCGAAGCGGAATTTAGATTTGCGGGGGGAAAAGAAAGATGTTATCTCCTAATCTCTCTTCTTCTCTGCATTACAATCATGACGGTTTAGCTCCGTCGGTGTTTGAAGTATTCATTGGGAGCAAAAGACAATACACTAGCTACACTACACACCATCAATTGACGTCCACCCCGCGCCGTTCCGCCCCTCAACGTCCAAGGGACCGAGGCTCTCGGGTTTTTGAGCGCTCGCGTCGCGGAATGATCAATGATCTGCAGCTTTACCCCTCATCTGCCAGTGCAGATGGGAGGAGGAGAGCTGACCTTTCTCTCCGATGACGTACTTGCGCGCTAACTCGACTTGGAGCCGCTTGACTTTAGACGAAGCGTTCCGCGTCCAACAACGCGCCCGAGATATTGAAGCACATCAACCCGTGGCTTCGGAGTTCGTACCAATCATCGATACATCAAGACATCCAAATCCTCGAGTCAAGTGCGGAAGCAGAGAGCCCTCTGCCCCGAAATACTTCCTTCTTTTCAATCATCTCTAAACAAGCCCACATCAACTAGATACTGGTTATTGAAGAAAGAAAATTACAGGAAATCAGAAGAAACGAGCAACAAACCCAGAGTATTACACCCGAGCCCCCTATTTTTTTTCACCGTTCCGGGGGAGTGTACGAGGTAGACCAAGCAAAATAATTACATCGCGATTATCATCACCCGCAACCTCCTCTGCAAGAAGAGGACATGATAGTTGAGGGAAAAACAGAGAAAGTAAAGGAAGAAGTGAAAAGAAGGAAGAAGTGAAAAGAAGGAAGGGGGAAAGGGAAGAGAGAAAAAGAGTAAGCCTAAAGAGTAAGCCTTGGCATATCCACACATCCCACCGACAGACGGCCGGAGGACCGCAACGCACAGGGCCAAATCAGGAGAATGGCAAGAAAGAAAAAGCAACAACATACATTACGCAAGGTGACCGACAGTTCCGAGTCTATCAGACACTGACTAGGTCGGGTCTTGAAACAAATACATCGATCAATATCACACGCGCAAGGAAGTTCAAGATACACAGCAAGGGGGCAATTGCCAAAACCTCCCCCGAAAATGAACGAAACGGATAAAGCAATCAAATAGACGTCTCCTTAATCTCATTATCCAACTCGCTGTCGTTTATTCCTCGCATCCCATCCCATCACATCACCAGGCCTGCCCCGCCCTTTTTTGGTACCAGAAAAGTCACTCTGCAGCATAACCGTTCTAAAACCCTCACGCCAAACGTAAAAGAGTAAACGTAAACGTGAAATAGACCTCATTTCCCTGGAAGTTTGCCGCCCAGATCCGCCGCCATAAGGCAGACTCGGCACCTCCGAAATAAATCAGAACCGGGACTCCTCCAAAGAAACCACAACACCGAGAGTCCGGACGCGTATATTAGCGAATTGTAACAGTTCCGTGTGTGCCATGAAGAGACCGGAGGCTCCATAGCCTCAAGAGTGAAGAAAGAGATAGGAAAGGGATATCAAGAGAGGGGAAACCCTCGAGATAGAATCTTCAATCTGCCCATTGTCCGCCGCTAAACCTTCGCTGTACCAAGAAGTTCACAATAGCCGTCACACCATCAATCCTTAACATAAAGGTGTAATTAGGATGCCACAAATAGAGATCCTACTTAGAAGAGGAACTTCAGCTCGTAATTCCGTCGACCTGGGTGCTGCGATGTATCCGTGTCGTCGTCGCCGGTATCAACCATCATCTCCCATTCGGTTTTGAGAGGAGCACCATTGTCGAGTTCAGTCATCTCCATGATCATGTCTTGACCCTCGTCCACCTCGCGGATCACATCATCGTCTATTTCAACTTCGACGCCGCTCGGCAGGACGCGGACCATCCTCTGGATCCTGGATGGGTCCAAGTCCCACTTGGCACCAACCTGAGTCTTGAACTCTCGTTCTGTGCGCTTCATTAGGTAGATTGCTTTGTATAGTTTCCGCTTAGACTGAGCGGGCCCCGGTTCTCGGCGGAGAACGTAGAAGCACGCCACGGGCTTCACATCCCTCTCGGGCGGCGGTCTATAGCTGGAGTCGACATCCACGGCTTCTATCCAGCCACGGAGGTTTCCGGAGGTATTTTCTGGTCTCTTGATCAAGAACGGCTTATCTGGGGCCGCGCGAATGCCATCACTTCCATCTACACTCCACCGCCCCCCGATCCCCGAAACTTGGGAAGCCAAGGATGGAGACCTTGTGGATGGAGACACTAAAGACGAGCTGGCGACCGAGCTGCGGCCACTCCGCGCCTGCCACGCAGCGCTATGCCTATCCTCAAATCTGGAAAAGTCGGGATCACCGGGGAGAGCCACGGGGTGCAGGTCAGGGTCGTCGAGCTCCTCACCGCGGAGAAAGAGAATGCTGACGGGTCGAGTGCTAGTGAACATATCTTGAAGCGCCTGAAGCTTGGCTTGCCAGTCGTCTTCAGCTGGCGCCTTGCTTGACCCATTTGCCGAGCTGCCCGAAGACATTGACCAGGTCCTCTTATGCTTCTGAACTTTTCCAGGGCGTTGAGGGTCCAACTTGTTGTTATTTGTACTTGTTCGCTTGCGTTTTCCAAAGTCTTTCATACCGCTCTCCACCTGGGCTATTTGCTGCTTAAGCTTATCGATGCTTTTCTTGACATGCGCTATGTCATTGGACAGCTTTCGCTCAGCGCCGTGGTCACGGAAAAGTTTAGCCTTGCAGAAGCACACCTCGACCGAGCCGTCACTTGGTGGAGGCTTCGATGTGTCAATCGGGTATGGGCTGGTCTTGGCACACAGTCGGATAGGAATTCCCTTGACTCCTTTGGAATGACTGAAATCTGTTGAGAGGAAATTAAATCGAACGGCAATGTTGACTTCGGTGGCTCCGTTGGCACCAGGAGTCCAGATCACAGAGAAACCGTCAAAGGATGAGCTTTCCAATTCCACTTTCGTTCGCTTATCGTCGCCCTCTCGCGCATCTCTCGCTTCGATGAACTCAACGGCTTGCAGCTTCCCCCCCCTCTGGTGAGCCTCGTTTGTGCCCCTGCCTTCCTTCCACAGGCTCCAGCAAGCAGCGGGTCTTCGTCTCTGCTGCTCATCCTCGAAGGACACACGGACAAATGTTCGGTAGCGAGTGCTAGGCTCTAGGGGAAGAGTGGCGGCAGTATCTATAACGGAAAGTGAATACGCCTGGCCTTTATTCAGGTACGTGATCGGGATTTCGTCGGCATCCTTGATCATGGCTGTCGGAGCGTTGAGGGTGGTATGGAAACGGAACTTTTCAGCCCCTGGCGGGAGGGGCGCGGCCATGTTCAAGGCGTTATATTGCCAGCGACCATCGATGTCTACCACAGGGGGCATACCATGGAACCCGCCCGTCATGACACCCACCCGTTCATCGGCGTTAATGGGTAGGCCATCGTGGTCCATAGATTCGAAACTGGCATCTGGACGTTGCACGAATGTCGTCGGAGCAAAAGACCCTTGCGGTGGTGGAGCGGTGGAAACGAAGCCTCCATTGAAGGGGCCCATCTGCATAGCCTGGAAATGGTTCATGTCCATCATGGCTCCCGGGTTGTTCATGGCAGTCTCCGATGTCGAGAGGGGAAGGGGAGTATTAAGGCCGATCCCGAGACCCAGAGTCGGCGTTTGCAGGTCCCCGGACTGGGGATGGTAAACCGTGTTGCCGCCATTGGGAGTTGGCGTGTAGTAGCCACCTGTGGCACTCGAAAATCCGGCAAAGGCGAAGGAATTCGCATCAAGTAAGGATGGCGTAAATCGCCATGGTTCATTTGTCGCGCGTGGAGTCGGGTCCTGATCCCTAAAGTTGTCATGCGGAAGCCCCGGATTTCTACAACGCCAGGCGCCAGATCAGTCAGTAAAAGGACCTTGGAAGTAAAGGATAAGTGTTAATACCCGTCATGAATGTGTGGATTATCACCGGCAGTAGGGGCGCCAGCTGCACGAACGGGCCCCCCAGTCGATGGTATCGTTCCCGCAGCCGCAACTTCTGGGAATTGTTGCCTGAAGTCGGCCAGGAGGTCGTCTCCCGGCTTTTGCGAGCTTCTTCGAACGCGCAACGAGTTTGCCTGTTAGCTATTCGATCACTCTATACGAACCTATGGATAAGCACACAACGCGAGCGAAGACGATGCGATGCGACTGGTGATATAGTTGCGCGCAAGCATACCTTTGACGAATCATATTGGGGCACTTGGAGGACTCCTCGTCTGTGTTCTAGTACATCAAACCGTACTCAACCTGGGAATCTTTACATTCAAGACTTCCCTATATCCACGTCAATCCGTCGCTGGAAAGCGAATTGTCGCTCGAAAGAAAGGAACAAAGTAGGGTGGTGCGTGGGTCGATGGCACTTGGCGCAAGCGCGTGAAGTGAAGCGGCCTTCCGAGCTGGTCAGGCTAGATTGAGAGACTGTAGTACCACCTGTTTTCGAAATATTTTCCGCTTCTTCTCTCCCTAATTCCGCCTTTATTCTCCTTCTCCTTTTTCCCTTTCAAACCCAAGAATTTCCGAGATTTAGGTAATACTGGCGTAAGAGGTGTCATAGAAGAATAAGATCCCAGCAACAGGAGCCAGAGGCATCAAAAAGAAAACGAGAGCTGGACTCCAGACTATTCAGGCGCGAAGATATGTCCCCATGTGGCAGTGAAGATTCAATGACGTTTACACGTCTAGAAGGATAGATCGGAAGCGAAACGGGCGGGGAAGGTAAGGGATATTGATGAGCCGAACATAGATTGGTCGGCCGAGAGATTGATCCTGGAGACGAGCAGCGAGTGGGTGCCACTTGAGAGTGAAGGGTATTAATATAGAACCAGTGGGGGGTTCCTCGCATACGAGAGAATCCTCAGTAGAGTGCCCTTTGTGTGATGGAAAATAAACGAAGTGCGAATGGGCGTAATAAAAGAAAGAAAGTGGTCGGTCTAGAGAAAGCGCCGGGTATGTTACGGGTGGCGACGATATAAACCGAATAGGAATAAGAGAAAAAGAAAAAAGAAAGATAGAAAAGAGACAAAAAACCAGAGATGGTGGGAGGTGAGATTAGAGAAGGAGCAATGGGGAGAGCGATCTTGAGTCGTAAGCAGGTGTTCAATGTTGTTTCGTTATTTACACAGGTTGCTGAAGCAGCAAGAACTCAAAATAATTCCAACCCCTTGCACCAGATTTGAGTTAAGTAGCTCGTCGATCTCTGTGGCAATATTGAGAGAGGAAAATGAAGAGGGAAAAAATAAAACGAAAAACATTTACGTAGGATAACTCCTTCCAGCGGTGTTGTTTGTATCTTTGGAGGAGGAAGAAGAATGGAGATACGAGGGCTCTAGTCGCAATAGACATCAATGTTCGCCCATCGATCGAGAAGGTGTGCTACGATTAGGTGTTAATATGTGATTAGCCGCTAATCGGCGGGACGGCGGGACACCGTTATGTGCTGAAGGGCGAAGTACATACTGGCTGCAGGAAGTGATGCGCAATGGATGGGGTACAAAAGTCGACTGGGTGCTTGGCAAAACCCCACCGTTTTGCCTCCAGGAACAGAGAACTTCTGTAGTGTACTTCGTACGGCCACTGTCACAAGTACATTGATACATTGATCAATACGAAGACGAAGGGATCAAAGGCCAGCCATGGAGCGTAACAGGGACAGTCAGAAACTGCCAATGCCGTAGAAAGACGGGTCGTAATAATAGTGGTGTACCCAGAGATATCAATGCTGATCCTGTGTGATATTCATTGATTAATCTCCGTAATAAACAGTGCCGTAGAGGTGGAGATCAGAGGTTTGATTTTGATTCCCTCGACTTCGACTTGTTAATATGGGAGGTAAGATTGTCGAATCTCGGGTGGGTAGAAAGTATGAGATACAGTCAATGTCTCTCCTCGTGTGAAGTCATCAAAGTACCTGTACAACAAATTGAAGGCGAGAGGTCAATGTTTTGGGCTGTTCGTCCTCGACATTCTCGAGGATACTTCAACGTCCCAGCCTCTTGATTGGGGTGTGCTGGATCCCCCCGACCTGTACTTTCCGCCCATCAGCGTCCTGTAATCAATACATTTCCGTCCTTATTGCTCAGCTCGATGCCCTCCACACCCAACATCCCTGTACTTCGTAAAGCTCCTCCTCCTTCGTACTACTTTCCGCATGTTTAGATGGCACCTCGAAAGCCTGTAGGGTTCAAGAACCCTGATCCCTGAGCAGCTTTGGAACACACTTGTATTTAGATCGCCGCTCCGTCAAATTCTCTAGCCTGGCGTACACCTTACGTCCGAGAATCTATTATCTTAGAAGGAGAGTTCAACAATGGCCGAGGATACTGAAGTCCTGGAGCCCGAGTCTCATGTGCGGAGAAACCCTCTGAAGCCTCGATTCTCAGAACGCCGCTTCAACGAACAAAGGCTCACCGCTCTCGAAGGAATTTAAGGAGGAAAGCAACTCCACAGATACTTTTTCGAAGCACGGCTACAGACTTCATGGTGTGGTATGGCATGCAGATGGACGATCCTGGGAACGCCCCCAGATGGGATGTGATTCGACGACAGTTTACCTGGGCTCCTCCTGGTTGGTTCGTCTCGAAATCTCGAATCCGCCGGCGTCCCTTCCCGGACGCCACTGATCTCTCAAACCCACCAAAAGAGTGCGCTGGGGAGGATATTTCGAAACTAGGACTTTGTATTGTTGAAGTGGATGGCAAGTACTTGTACTTTGTACATTGGATTCCAACGCGGATCTCCACCGCCGGGCTCCGCCCCTCGTCGTGGTTGATCCGAGAAATGTGACTTTGCAAACGAAAAAAAGCAGCTTCCTTTTTATCTTTTTGATCATTGTGTCTCGCGAGAAGAACCCTACCTGTAAGGCCATGAGACAGATGGTGAAATGGCTCGCTGACGTTCTTTGTATTACGAGGTAGTAAATCTCTTCCTCCACTAGAGATCCAGGAGTAGATCGGGAGCAATACCATGTGTAGAGCACTCCACAAAAGCGCTGTTAAAAGCTACCGGCTCGATTTGGCATATATGCTGAAAGATCATAGGAGGAAAACCTCAATGTTGTCCAGACGCGAGACGCAGACTGCGATAATACGTTCTCCTCACTCCTTTACTCATGCACGATGAGGTAAGAGCAGACCTCGCTCAACTCCACTGTATGAAAAAAAAGTCTCTGCATAGTACGCCGCCAGCGGGAGGCCCGAGCCCCACAAATTCCTTAGATTCAATTTGAGACACTGGACAACATCTTGTTCAATGCTCTTCTGTGTTTACTCCTCGACTCGTTCGGTAGATGCAAAACCAGCGTTGCCCGATCAGAGTTGACGGGTTCCTGAACTTTATCTATTGACGTTTCCCCCCTGGCGTCAACTTCGTTTAGACTTTGGTTGCTCTGTTACTTTGATCCTTAAGGCTCATTCATGTGTACCCCTTTGGTGTGAACGAGGCTAACATTCGGAGACCGCTGTCGGTCAGTGTCCCTCGCGCTCGGCGACTGGAACCTTTCTTAGTTCAGCCTTGGCCGACGTTAATGTCTTCTCGAGGTCCCACGATGACAACAACCACCGTTCACAGATGGTTCGGCCGTTTCGTCACTCTTGTCCCCGTTCGCTTCTCGGCACTGCCGTGATCCGAAAACGAGTAGGGCATTGACGCTATGGGTCGAGGACAGAGACTAAGAAGCCCCCCAAGAAAGGGTACATAATGCTGGGATCTACTACTTCGTAGTATGTAGGTACGCCGCCCCTGCGCTGAGGCGGTGCTATTATTACAGCCTATCCTAACCGTGATTGCTCACAGAACGACGATCCAGATCATACGGCCTCGAGCAAAGGGAGGGTAGAATCGCATCATTACCCCCACCATGGCGAAAACGGTACTTGTGTTGGGGATTGTCGCGAGTGCATTTTTTGATTACGGTAATTGAATTTGACGCAAGAGCGGACCAGGGGGGGTGAAAGAGTAAGCTGGAAGTGACGTCATATTTGCGGGGACCTTGCAAGGATGGACAAAGATGGACACGACTCGGGAAAACACCGTCCAGTCAACGAAAAGCTCCATCTTCAGACAGGCTTCTGTGATAATCCATTGTAACCCGTTGGAGGAATCATCTTGAGGACATGTTCTTTTCTTATTTATTGCCCGCATTATACCATGTACACTGTAAAGGGGCTTTCATCCCGCCCCATGTCAAACGTCAATGTTCAAATTTCGTCGAGGAAGCGCCAGGGCACGAATCCACTCCACTTTGGTGCATTAGAGTGAAGTCATCAATACCCTAATATGACGTCACGTATGTGCCAGAAATTACTTCGTCCCGAAGATTTTGATCAAAGGACAATTGGACATCTTTGGGGGTAGGATCGCCCTGGACGCGGGCGGCCTTAATTACTACTAGCGCTGGGGAGATCAAGGGCTAGAAAAGAAGAAAAAATAGAAAGGGAAAAAAAGCGAGTAAGGGAGAGTGAGCTCAATGACAATGACACAGCGCAACAGCACGGAAAAGATAGAACGAAGCGGATGGTCTTGGCCCGCGCAAGGAGGACACGGCGCTTCCTTGCGTTGCTTCATTGCAATTTTTCTCCCCATTCTTCAGGCCCCTCCGGGCCCGTGGATTCTTCTTTCCCGCGTCCTTTTTTCATATCCTCCCTTTAACCCGTTTAGGCTTTCTCGGTCCGAGAGAACATGCGAGGGGACCGGCGGGGCTGGGGCGGCGGAGCGACGATCTGTTTCGGGTGGCTTGAATTTCACCCCGTACTGCATAGGAGAGGCGGACGGATTTCCGAACTCCTTTCTTGACACCAGCCGGCACCCTCTCTACGGCGACATGGGGAAACCAGCCTTCCTGAGCCCAAGTTGCACCTCCGGCTCCCGTATTTCCTCCGCCTTTACCGTCAATGATCGATCATCCTCTGAGGATTCGTGCCATCAGTGATTGCGCAAGCCTCGCGACGTTCCGCTGGATGATACTACGATGACCGCCAGTTTACGGCGTTGCATATAATAATAGCATAATACCGATCAGTCGTATTCCGTGTCAACAACCCTGCCATTCCTCCCATTCAGTGTGTCTGCACCGAGTGACGTGCTGAGTCCTAGATGATGAAAGGACTTTGATCAGCGCTGCGGTTCCCACAGGTAATAATACTTTCAATTTGACACCGTATAGGTTCGCCACAGATCTTTACGAAAACGATAATACGAGCAGCAACACAAAGCAACACATAGCACCCAAACTCGGCCTGTTAGTGTTGTACTCCGTACGAGATGGAAAGAGAGGAGTACATTATACGTAGCAAATGTGAGCACTGGGTTTGGAATAAAAGCACCGAGACGAGACGCGCGTTCGTCGTCGCGCTCACTCATTTTGTAAGGGAACCTTGTCGGAGATCATCTGCAGAGCAGTCTGAGAGGCAGCAGCCTCACATGCCTAGAATCGCTCATCAGAAGCTCTCCATTATGCAGCAGTCATAGAGACGCATCAATAACTACGAAGCATAGGTAGACCGCAGGCTTTTGCCCTGATTTCCCACGGTCCCTGTACAGGTACGCAAAACAGTACCGATTCTTGTGCCTCATCCCTCTATGTCACCAAAAGCTACTCTTAAATCACTTCCCGCTCGGATTTGGATGTGACTGCATGAGAGACCGAGAGGAGCTTCATTCTTGCAACCAAGACGCGACGCGCCCGCCACAGAGAGACTTACAAGAGGAAGAGAATGACGTCAGAAGCGGCAAGCGGTTCTCACAAGTCTATCCCGTGGCGCCGATCCCTTCCTCTTCCTTGCCGTGCTTGGGGTGATAATACAAGAAGTACAAGAAGGTAAGACAACCGGACGGGGACGACGAGGATTCTTGATGTCTACGGCGCACTTGGGACATCAAACTAGATTTTTTTTTCCTTTTCTTTTATTTTTCTCGTGTTATGAGATGCAGTTCTTGGTGGGCCCTCTCGACCGCCCCTTCCCCCCAATGTTTGCTACCCGGAGATGAACGCTGCAGCAAGGGTCTCGTAATTTAACTGGTGGGCTGGCCTTGATGCCTTCGGGATAGCTGAAACGTGAGGGCATCCCCGCTCCCATCAAATGCCTTATGCAGTCTAGTGCGAGCGCCATTTTCATTTTGAATCAGTCATCCTTCGGGGCAGCCTTGACACGGGTGACGTGCAGACCCTAGGTCCCCGCAATAAGAATAAGGTAAGAAGGACCGGATAGCCGGTGTGAATGGGGAAGTTTGTCAAGGAAATTACTAGTAATTCTTACACTTTTAGGGCATCTAACCAACCCAGTGGGATGGGTCCGTTTCTTTTGATAGACTTGCCCTGGGGAATTGGACTCATGGACTTGTACCTCAGTACTTCGTATAAGCCCACTTCCCCTTATTGCCCGTGGGTCACCCCGCCGAGGATGGTAAAGAGGAGGTAGAATAGGTAATGTACTACGCCGCAGAAAATGAAAAGTGTCATCCCGGATGGATTTGATGGAGGGAAATAGCCTCGTGAAGGAACACAGCAACAGACAAGAACCGCTGAGGTCAACAGGGCGAGGTCAACGAAGGCGTCTACGACCCAAAATGTCCCGATCGGCGAAGCGAGGTAGGACTAGACACCTATGTAGGGGCCCTAACCGGCAGGTAGACGAACCTATGATGTATGTAGTTGAGGTACCGCGCTTTTGGCGGTATGGATGCGGGAAAAGTACCTTCCCATGTGTTCTTTTGAACTGAAGATGTTCCTGGATGTGTTTCTAGGTGGCGTTGGGGCTCGGGGGTAGCAGATACTATCTGACGTTTACCTGATATTCTCGAAGAGATCGAGGGAGGGACATGAACCTCGCAGTTCACATCTTCCGTCACCAGTCTCGGTGGCAAAGATGGGTGGGAGGGTCGGCAAATGTAGTGGAGTGTAGGGTGGGTTCCGGAGTACCGACCACCAGTATCAAAGAACTGTCTAGATTGCTTTTGCGACGTTCTTGCTCGGAGACGTAACGTGGCAAGGTAAGCCTCATCTTATTCTGAAAGAATGGGACGGGTTGGTTATTCTAGCAAGGGGGAGTACACACCAACTGGTCAAGATGAGTGATAGACACCTAAGGATCGCTCTATATGACGTCGGGGCTCGAGGCTAACCCAGGCTTCTAGGTGATGAAGCAACTCTTCGGCCAAGGAGCCTTCGGGCAATTCGTCCTAGGAACTGCTGTGGAAGCCGTTCTGTGTCCAATCAGCCATTCGGATATATCCGTCCAAAGCCCGGATGGCCTGTTTAAAGTTGCTACACTTTGTAATCATATGCGGATAGATATTCTTGCTTCTTTCTCTAGGGGCGCCGTAAACCGCTTGAGATGTTCCCTTGGATTCCTCGTAAACACACTACAGTGGAGGGCCAACTCGCCTCGATGGGTTAAATTAAACGCAATGGCACTCCTTCCGCCCTACTGCAGCTAACAAGTGAAGGATCCCCACGTATCTTGTCATGACTCATTTGACCTGAAAACAGAGCGGCTTGGTGAAAGGATTTCGATCCTTCCGCCGATCCCTCAATTCCCAGGGATACGAGTTAGAAGCGGAGAAAACACCAGATGAAGTCGGCTAGGACGCAGGAGCAGCGGAACCGCGAAGCGTTTCTCGTCTCGATAGAGGATCTGGCGAGAGAAAGTCCATTTGTGTCATCACATAGAATAACCCTATTGCTTCTCCCTCCGGGTCACGAATCGTCTATCAGCGCATCTCATAGCCCCCTTAGTAAGATTCTTTCCAGCTGGTAAGTCTCAATGGTCATGTTTTGAGATTCGATGTACTTTCCAGAATGTGCCTAGAAAAGTATTATAAGTATGAGTTTAGATTAGAATAGGAGATGTTGAATGTGCCATGGCCACTACCTCCTTTCCTCCCATATATCGGCATCCGGTCCACGTCAATCCTCCGTCTCCTCAGCTCTCTACCAGCCACTCAAGGAGCCCATAATAGCCTTAGGAGTGCCCACAGGCCTAAGGACGGAAATATTCAGCAGTGAAAATAGGGAGGTTGGGGGTGGGAGTTTGTCCACCAAGACGAGAATTCCATGATCCAAGCGGGAGGCACCATCCCACTGCCAGAGGGGGGAAGGCCTGATGTGATGTGTAAGTATCACCTTTATAGGGATGAGAGCTCTGGGGGTGTTATTTGTGGCCTCTTGAGAACCCTTCTGGAACGCAGTTGATGATCATGAGAGATGGTCCACAGAGCCCAGTATGGCGGGTGTGGATGTAAGGCCCAATGGATTTTGCTCTGGGCCACATTGTTCATCTTCTCTATCTATGACGTGGAGATTTTGTGCTCGGGACCCTATCTACTTTATTTGATCCGGCGCGCCATATCTTTCAATGTTCCACGGTATGAAGGATGGTCTGCATTCCTACAAAGTGCTGGGCTATACATTCTCAGGTCCTGGAAATTGATCGATTGCGAATCTCGAGACGCTCTTCATGTTTCCCACATGCCTTCACGAGAGAGAGGTATGAGGAATAACGTAACTGCGTGCTTTGGATCGCTGTTGCTTCTCGTCTCGGAATCACCCCGAGCTGGTCATTTGGGGATGGTGATCGGGGCTCAATCTTGAGGGAGGAAGGTGAGGTCTTCCCGACAACTTCCTTTGGCAAACCCATAGTATCAAATCAAAGCTAATATGCTATTCGCAATCAGACCCGGTAAGACTCATGGCGCATATAGTGCAAAGCCAATCAAAATAGATAGAGCCGATCTCTTGATCAAATTTCAGCGCTGTCATACTGAAAGTTGAGCTCCCTTCTCCTTGACCGCGGCGTTCCATTCTAGTTCTTGGCCTCCTCGGACGCAACGTCTATCTAATTGCCGGGTTTCCGGTTCAGGTTTCACCTAGGCGTGGGGTTGTCAGCAATATCGAGGCCCAGCCTCTGGAGAACGTCAAAGTTTGTCTCAATAGACGGTTATTTATTCTTTGGGAACGTCTACTCTCGCCTGGTCATGGAGAGATCAATCTCGAAAGTCGTGATGCGCCAGCGTTTAAACGACTAGAGCTCTGGGAGGAGGCATGAGTTTAAGGGTCTCCAGCCAGGACATGGGAGCAGATCCGTGCAGAAACATACCTGCGGGGGCAAACAAAGCCTGGGGAGGACGGGCGAACATGCCATCCACGCAACTGAGCACGGTCTCCCTACCTAGCATCTTGGGTGTGATCAGAAGCCGGGAAATGGCCTTTCTGTTTAAACCAAAGCCTTCACTCTGGATCAAAAACTGGGAACTCATCGAATAAAGAGCCTTATGGGAGTTCTCCTTAAATAACTCGGTCTTGGTTTCGGCATCGCATAGACAGCGGGGAGAATATATGCAGTCCATCGACTTTGGCGACTGTATTTGCAAGCCGTTCGCGATGACGATGATGTAGCCGGCATATTGCAATATAGAATGAGACGAAAATAGAAACCTCTTCAGGCGAGATCGGAAGCAGTATCGAAGTTAGTCCAACAAGTCTAGAGGCCCTCGTCAAAAGGCCAAGGCATATCTTCGAAATTCTACTCTCATAACCACTACGAGCTCTGTGGAAAACATCATTACAGTCACCTCATCTAGTGAACCGTCTAGAATAACCTGACCCATCAATGACAAAGTATATCAACTAGCTCCTGTTTAGGCCCCGCGACTGATAGATGCCAGTGATTATCTCCGAATACATCTCAGGCCCAGGGACAGCGCTACCTGCGGGAATGAAAACCTCCAAGATATGGATCTAACGGGAAGTGAGCGTCCTCAACACTCGCCGAGAGCAATCTCGAGTGACAGAGACCTGCGGGGCCCGGCTCAAATGTCCTCCTGACCTTCCAACTGAAGTCTCTGAGCAGCCATCACTCCATCGATAACAACAAGGTTAAAACTCGGCGCGTACTTCGCGAGCCATTCCGAAGCAGCGAGCGAATCAAAGTCCCAAGACGACCGACAAGCTCGCCTTTGCCTCCCAAGAAGGAATCGGTCACAATATGCCGCACCCTTTTTCTCATTGTCCCAAGACCTCAAAGAAAAGTATTATTGGTGAAACTAAAATTTCGCGATAAAGAGGTTGTCGTCCATCGTCGCCCAGAAGCTTCGGCCATGTGCTGCGTTGATTGGTCACCAGGGAAAATCCGGGGGTGGCCAGGAACTCAACGTCGGAGGGCGGAGAGTGTAATGCTAGGGAGCCGCAGATCGAGGGAGCCAGCCAAGAGCCCCGTGGACTGCTGGATGCCAGGACATGCTTTTGATTTCCATGTTACCGGTGCTGATGGCGGTGAAGTGCACATAATCGTGTGGTCGCTAAAAGTCTCTAGTAATTTTCCAATTAATGGCCTATGAGCATTGAAGAGTCTCTTTTCTCAAGAAGCGCTGCCGACTTCTTTTTTGGTTTTCTTGATTTTGAAACAAGAGCCGGGCTGCCGGGAGCCAAGCCGCACGGGAACGCTGAGAGAATCGGGATCGTCCCCAGCCCAGTCGCAGGTCGCGGCGCTAAGGCACTAAGGCACTAAGGGGGCTGTCACAAGGCACAAGTGCACAATTGATACTAGTAGCAGTTGCCCCTGCTGGTTTAGGACGCGAGCGTTGAATCAGCGCACTTGTCATTACGTCAAAGTAGGACTGGACGCCCTAACAGCTTCTTTCGCCACCACGCTCCCCAGCATTGAACATTGCAGTGTGCAGCTAACTGCCTCGTGTTAGTGCATCATAGTGCATCAATACATTGATACGTCAAGTGGTCATTGAAGAAGCACGTTGTGTACATTGATGCACCCTCAAACAGGTCCGAGAACGAGTCCTTTCTTCGTACCTCAACTCTTTTCTGTTCTCCTTTGATGTAAATGCTCAGTGCTCTGTGCTGTTCCCCCGCCTCGAAGTTTACTTGCGGGTGCATTTGTCCGCTCTACAAAGGGCGTGTAGCCCACGCAGACTTTGAAACGCTGATGCAGACCTTATCTTGCATCCATTCCCCCGTTCCCTCCAGCTTGCCACGTTGATCTTGTATCCTTCTATTCTCCCTTCGGCAGCTCTTGTTTCCAGTATAGTTTCTGGCTCACATCGACTGGCTTAGTTTTTTTTTTATTCTTCTTCTTTTTCCCCCCCTTACTGAGTGAAACAAGCTCCTGCTGCCCTTCAACGATCTCTGGCAGAACAAGTTCTCCTAACCCACCACCTCGCCGAACATCGGCGCCGCAACTGTCTCACGTCTACCACCCCAGAAGCGTTCCTTGTGATAATATCAATACCTAGGCCCACCACCACCACCATGGCCACGGCTGTCGCTGCGACTCGGGTGCCCGACAAGCTCGAAGAAAACTCCAGCGATGGCTCGAAGCTCAGGGCATTTATTGGCATTTTGAAGAAGTAAGACATTACCTGGGTCCTGAAGGTTCCGCTTTGCGCTGTACACTCTTTGGTTGCCAAGACGACATGCTAACAGTAGCGCCAACAGGTTCATTGGTGTCGCTGACCTCGCCAACGTTCGCTTCTCGCTTCCATCTCAGCTTCTGGAACCCACTCCCAACCTCGAGTACTGGAACTATCTCGATGCCCCGAATGCCTTCGTCGCTATCGGCACCTCTGACGAGCCGCTCGATCGTATCCTCGAGGTCCTGCGGTTTTGGTTCACAAAGGATTTGAAGTATGCAAAGGGAAGGCCGTGCAAGCCTTATAATTCTTGCCTCGGCGAGTTCTTCAGGGTACGTTAAGGGATCCTACTTCTACTATTGCGGGTTGCGACGACGTCGACGATGTTGATGAGCCTGCCCACTGTGATTCGTTAGCCAGGTAGTATTGGTCGAGCACACCTAACTAACTACTTTTTTTTTAACAGTGTAACTGGGAAACCGAGAACAATGCGCCGCGCATTTGCACTAATACCCTCAAGGGCACCGCCAGCGGATCCTCAAGTGTAAAATCTAATACGTCCGGCTCCGGCTCCGGCTCCGGTTCCCCCAAGAATGTCTCGACTGTCTCCCTCTCCGTCCCTCAACACCCGCTCGAGCCCCGCCCGGAGCACCTCGTCCGGGTATCCTACCTCACCGAGCAGACGTCCCACCACCCCCCGGTCAGCGCTTTCTACATCAGCTGCCCCGAGAGGGGTCTCACGGCCCGAGGCTTCGACCAGATCTCGGCCAAGTTTACGGGTACCACGATCAAGGTGTCCCCCGGCGAGCATAACATGGGCATCTTTATTACTCTTGACAAGAGGGACGGGGAGACGTATCAGCTCACGCACCCGGCGGCGCATCTCGGTGGTTTCTTTAGGGGTAGCCTGAATGTGTCCGTCTCTGAGGTCGCGTACATTACTTGTCCCCAGACGAAGCTCAAGGCCATTTTGAGCTATGTGGAGGAGGGTTGGCTTGGGAGGACTACCAACAAGGTTCACGGTGTCATTTTTCACTATGACCCCGAGAATGACGACAAGACTCGTATCCAGGATGTCCCCGACAAGGATATCCTTGCCCGGTTAGGTGGTCCTTGGAGAGAGAAGGTTGTCCTGACTCTAGGTCCCAAACCCTTGGTAAGCATCTTTGTCCCCCCTCTCGTCTAAATCCCTCCCTTTCTTGTAGGATACAGAACACTAACACGCCAAAATGCAGGCCTCACACCCCGTCGAGGATCAATACACCATCATCGACATAGCCCCCCTCTCCGTAGCCCCCAAGGTCCTCCCCCCTCGCGAAAAACAACTCCCCAACGAATCCCTCACCCTCTGGGCCGGTGTCACCGATGCCATCGTGTCAAAGCAGTACTCCAAGGCCACCACCGTCAAGATAGAGCTCGAAGAGGAGCAGCGTCAGAAGGCGCGGGAGCGGGAGCGCGACAATGTCGAGTGGCAGCCCGTGTTCTTTACCCACGTCACGGGTAACGGTGGCAGGCCGGACCTGACGGATAAGGGGAAGGAGGTGTTGAAGAGGGCACAAGAGGGGAAGTGGGATTTGGATGGCGTTCTCTGAGGGAGTGTGGTGGGGTAGATTAAGTGAAGCTTTGGGGAGTTTTTGGAGCATTGCGGGTTAGACTGCATAGTTTTTCTTCTTCTTCTTTTTTGGTTTCTTTTTCGCTTCATTTTTACCTTCATTTCTTTTTCACCCTTCATTCCGCTGGTCGCTCACAGTCGATAGTTAGAAAGGGAGAGGGGTTGATATATATACGGGCATGATAGGAGAGAAACCACAATACGTTTCCGACACTAGAGTAGAGGAAGGGGAAGAACTCCATTCAACATGATATCAAACATGCTCTTTCATTCACACAGTTATCCTCTTCTCCAACGTGACGCAACGTCTATTATCGTATCTGGTATTACATATGAGAGTGGGAAATTTGATTAAAACATAATACACTTGACCGCCTGCTTAAAATGCGGTTTTTTTCCTTTTTCCAACCCTCGCTTTTTTTTCGGATTTCAGCTTCTCAGCAAACTCTCACAGATTCTCCCCTCAAAATGCCTCAACCCCTCCATCATTGCCAACGGTTTTAACTTTGTTTACAAGTCAACAAAGTTCTTAACGTTATGCAACCACCTCTGGTACTCCTTCTGCTCCTTATAATCAATATAATCAGGAGTAAAAGCAGCTAGACCCTGCGAAATACCCCTCTCCTCAAGGTACTGCTCCATCAACACCTGAAGATCCTCATCAAGCGTAGCGAAGCTGGGGCCGGGGTAGGCATCGACGCGGGCGTGCGACGCCTCGGGGGTGGACGCGAAGGCCTGGTTCGCGTCAGCGTAGTAGTGGACGTTGTCGACGATGAGTGCGCCGTCCTGGGCCGTGCACTCGATGGAGAGGGCGCCGGGGCCCTTGGAGGGCTTCTCGACGACGACGGTGAGGTGGGTGGGGGGAGCGGCGCTGCCGAAGTCTTCGGCGTCTTCGTCGGCGAGGTCTTCTTCGGCGGCGGAGCGGGAGGAGGCGTTGCGGTCTTGGCTGGCGGGTTGGTTGTCGAGGTTCTCGGCGTCGTCGAAGGCTTGGTCGTCTTCCATCAGGTCTTCATCTTGGTAGGGAAGCTCGGTGATGGAGAAGGAGACGGTGATCCTATAATGGGGTGGCTTGTTAGATTGATGCATTTTCACAAAAAAGGGAGGATGAGGACAATGTTCCCTAGAGTAGATAAAACGTCGAGGAAAAACGAAGTAAAAAATCAACAAAACTTACTTCTCATCACCATGCTTCTTCACAAGCTTAACCTCCTCCTTCCCGTCAACATCAACAACCTCAAACTGTCCACTGGTCAAGAAATCCTTGATGCTAGCAGGCATTTGCTCCTCCTTGGAGACCTCCTCTTCGAACTGGATCTCGCTCTCGAGCTTCGCCGACAGCTCGGCGTCCACCTCGCTCTTGGATGCGCGGAGGGCAGAGGTGGAGAAGGAGTAGGTAGAGCGAGGGAGGGCGACGCGGACGGCCGCAGTGCGGGTAGCTGGGAGGCGGGCGAGGAGGGAGGTGGAGGCTCGGGAGACCCTGGGGAGGGCTCGGGGAGCGGCGCCGCTGAGGGATCGGAAGGCGAGCATTGTGTCACGTATATAGGGAGAATTGAAATATAAATGTACAGGGTTCGAGGAAAAGGCGCGGTAAGAGGAGTGGATAATACGAGATGTTGATTGATGAGCAGGAAAAAAAGTCGAGGTATCGCGTTGGTCGAAGTGTGAGGTCAAGCTTGGAGCTTGTCGAAAAATTTCCAACAGACTGAGAGATGTCAGATCAGACCCGCCGAGAATTCGACAATGGACAGGGGTCACAATGACGGGATGAGTCAGCAACATTTAAACAGCAACAACAACAATTGAACGGAAGCATCAATCAATGATCGAATCGAATGTGAACAGCGAAGTTGTGATGAACATGGATTAATACTCAGTACACTCAACTGAAATGTAGACTTGAGCATTCAAGACACCTGAACAACGCTTGTAGGTATAAAACAGAATAATCAACAGCCAAGGAACCTTGAAATGTACGCCCTTCCCTCCAACTCCCAGAAACGCCTCTAACAATGCAGCCACCCATAAATGTCCCCTCAGACCCAATCCCAGAAACGCCAAAATATAGCCTCGTACAAAATATAAACTGGCTGGTGTAATACTCCTAGTCGTCGTTGTTGCCAACTTTGAGCCTTGTTCTTTCAACCTTTCCCCCATTTTCCGTGTCGTTGTATACAACACAATTCCGCAAGCTTGCGGGCTATTTATGCATGAATCGAGACAAGTCTAGTCGCACATGCAGGTTGGTTCCAACAGTGTAAGTCGTGTTCTCACCATCGGCCTCCGATTCCGTCTCCGCGCCCTTGTCAATAAATGGGATTTGATCCTCGCTGCCACACATATTGAGGGCCGCAACTTCGTCGAGATCCACCTTGGGCAGAGGAACAAAGGCCGGGTTGACGGGAAGATAATTGAGTGACGATCGCCTCGGCTCGGGCGCCACCGACTTCCTGTTTCCCGCAGAGGGCATCAAGGGGGATCGCGTGCCTCGCCGGAGGGCCTGACTGCCAATCCTTTGCAGAGGCGTCAACATTGACATGCCGGTGGACGGAGTGGAAGTCATGGACCTAGATAGTGAAGGCGTGAAAGTCGAGCTCTGCGAAGAGATAGTTGACGTGATGGAAGGACTAGGCTCGCTGTCTGCCCTATTCTGACTCGAAGAGCCTGGTTGGTAGAAGAACTTTTGTAGCGAGACACGATTGGTAGTTGAAAGGCGAGGCGGAGTCGACGTGGGACGATCAGGCAATTGCGGCGGAGGACAGGACATCTCGTCCCGTTCAGCTTCCTCCTGCTCATCTTTTTGAAGTGAAGAGGCGCCTTCCTTTTCCAGCGCCTCGTCTTTATTTCTTCGGGCTTCCTCATCATAAATTTCAATTGATCGTGTCGACTGTGACGGGAGGTCCCATCCCTCCCAAACAGGCAAAGTCTTCAGCGCCTCCTCAATGGAGTCGTCCGAGAAGATGTGTGCGTCGTATGTAGAGGGCACTGATTCCTTAGCTGAAGGTTCCGGCAAACTTGGCTCGGAAACCTTGGGCGAAAAGAACTTGCTATGCTCGGAAACAGCGCCGGAATCGTTGCTTACATCTTGCTCATCGCCAGTACAGAGCCGAGCCTTCTTTGTAGGCCGTTGAGATGAAGGGGATGGCGTAGCAAGGGCCGAGTGCTGCGCTCCTCCTCTGCCCGTACCACCTCTTCGCCGCGGCGATGTTCGATCGTAATTGACTCTGGCAAGGGCAGACGCCACTGTTTCCGTTGGTCTTCGGAGCCGAGGTGGCGTCGTTCTGGAAGTTCGGGTCGGGGGAACTCCACCTCGCTGTGCCGTCCTTGGTGGATCAATATACGGTCTAGGAAGAGGATACACGCGCGGGACAAGGCCGCCGTGGGTTATCTCGGCGACGCGTTGAGGGTCCACGGCAAATTGATTCCGGTCCATCTCGCCCATGGGAATCCGGCTAGTCTTCTTGAAATACGAGTTGATCGGCTTTGGATCCCTGCCACTCATGGACTTCGTGCTCTGCGGTCGCGTGTTTGCGGACACGTTATGGATCGAAATCGATGATGCACGCCGTCTCTTGGGGGACGGCGCCTGAACAACGATGGGCTGTTTCGTGATGGGGTTTACATCTCCCGCGGCAATGGCCCGCGCTAAATCAGGCTCGACGTGGGCGCCGATGAAAGAAAGTTTCTCAGCTTCGTTCGTCGGGTCTTCCGTCAGAAGAACTAGCTCTTTCTTCTCGGGGCAGAAGACTCGTTGGTGGATGAACGTTAATTCGGCTTGGTAGAAAGCCGGAAGGTAGTTTTCCGATACGCCGAATTTCCCTTCAAACTGGATGCGTTGCACAACCTTCTCCGGCGTCTTGTACTTGCGAAGATAACGGTATGCCGTCTTGAGGCCCGTACCCTTCAAGCCATCCAGGTAATCACATCCACTCAAGATTGCCATCCGTCTAAAATCCGTGTCGGTCCAACCCGTCAAAGACACCTCACGGCATGCACAAAAGTCGCGGCGATTGATCTCGATACAATCACCGTATTTATCGAGTTTGGTGAGAAGTCGCTTGGCGCCAAAGACGAGCAGGTCAGAGTCCTCGGAGATGATGCCGTCGATGAGGCCCTTTCGTTCCAGATATACCAATTGCGCATCGGCTTCGTAGGGAGCCACGACGTAGGGAATGTTGAGTCTCTTGAGCTCGTCGATCAGATGGCGTGCCATTTCGGGTGTGATGTCGATTGACTTCTGAAATTCCTGCCATGCGAGTTTTGACTTTCCTGCCTTAACGTACTCCATACCTTTTTTCTTATGCTCCTCTCGAGAACGCTCTCTAGCTGCTTCGGTCCCGGCTTTGCTGGGCAGGAAGTCGCCGTCAAACACGAGATAGGGCTTCACACCGAAGTGCCTGAGCATTCGGACACGGTCCATAGCGTAATGGACATATCTATTATGTAGGATGACTCGGCAGTTAGGCAACGGCGGGCGAGGGGAAAACGGAGGGCCACATACTTCCGCGTCGGCTTGTCTTGTGCGAGTTCGCTGGCACAGGCAATTGCTCCTCGATGGAGCCAGCCGTACGCATCAACGCCGAGGGTCTTGCCATTGTATCTCTTCAGCTGCGATTGCTTCTGGATGGATTTAAGGAGCGGCAGTAGGCCCGACACGCCCATGGTGGGCTAAGAATAAGGATTGTTGACAGTGGCGAAAAGGAAGGGGCAAGGAAGAGTGTGAGTGAGAGTATTTACAACAACCGAACAATTGGCACAGGTTCCATGGGGAAAAGCAGTCACCGAGAAAGGGCGGAGGATGGGGGTTTTAGTTGGTGAGATTGACCGGGTCAGGTCGTGAGGTCCGCGCCGCGAATTTGGGGAAGAATTTGGCTGTGACATTCATGGGTTCTCGACGCGTCTGCTCTGGGGATCGATGTACCTCAGACGGGGGGTCGCGTGTGGTGTGTATCCGTTCCAATGCTGCCTGGAAGAGCTGAGGCTTCAGTGGGTTCGGCAGTGAGCATGCCACCCGACAGGGGTATTCTTCAGTGGGTGGAATGACAAGACCAGGCTTCAATTGTTGTAATGTTACCGGATTAGGAATAGCTCCGGATGCGCGATATTTCCCGGGCAACGCCGGGACTGTCAGTTGAAGTCACCCCTCGTCAGCTAATTCCAACCGACAAGCCCCGCTTCTCCAAGTCCAAGTCGATTTCGAAGAGGTACTGGAGTATTATTACCTAACCCACATGTTTAAGCGCGGAAAAATCAAATTCAACCCACTTCGAAGTACGAATGAAAAGACACCAATTTTTTTTTTCTTCGGTAGGGTACGGTACATAAAAGGCTGTAGACTAGAGTAGAGGTATCGGATAAGATATCAAGTTGCTACGAAGTAGACAAATCGCCAGTACCGACGAGCAAAATGGCAGGGACGTTTGCAAAGACCCGAAAGCAAATCTCCAAGAAGCGAGATGGCAACATTGGTGTCCTCCACGAGAACTCTCGCGATTCGAAGCGGCTTCACCGAGCCAGTGTCAGAGACGAGAGACTCAACAAGCTCGCGGCTAGCCGTGGCAAGAGGGAGCAGCCTATATGTGCGTCGCATTGATTGCCCCCTAGCTCTTTTCACGAGTAGAAACTTCTCTTCATCCCAAAATGCCTCTGTCTCGAGTAGCCATGAGAAGTGTTGTCATGTGCATACCATCTAATCGGAAAGCCGACAGTGGACCGCGTCAGCAACTTCAAAGACAAGATTTCCGAGAGTGGATCGAAGCCTCTTACGCAAGAGCAAGTAGAGAAACTTATCCATGAGTATGCAGTCTCCCTTCCATCTTTTGCGCCAGATAGATTGGATGCTAGGCCTATCATGTTCATGCTCTCGGGGCCGGTTAACGCAGCCAGCCCACTGCATTCTGGAAGGAAAGAAGTTTTGACGCAACTTTATGTATAGGGTTGTTCATCAGCATGATGAGGAGTTGAGCACGATAAAGAAGGCACGTCGACCCGGTCGGCCTCCGAGCACCAAGGAGGAGCTTCTGAAAAGAAAAGTTGAAGCGCTCACTTCTGAACATGAAGCTGGATTTCGTTCGTAACCCCCCCGTCTTCCCGGGAGTATATTGCGCAGAAAAGCAGAGTTTCGTCATTCTAACATATTTCTAGTGATCCCGGATTTGACAACCGAAGAGAACATCGATCGTCTAGAACGTTGGGAGGGGTCATGGTCCTACCTCTGTACCCTGTCCTGGGTCAGGGTCTCCAAAGCAGGCCTCACAAGGCCGTCCAATTTCCCCCCATCATCGGGGAAAAACTGATCCTGTTGACGTGGCATGGCCCTCCACCGCGGGTTGCCTGCCTACAGGAGGAACAGCACGGGCAAGCATAGGGCTGCCTCTATCCGGCAGGAGCACGGATTAGCCGATGTTTCTCAGGTTCCCGAGGATATAGGTGGAGGGGCTTGAGGGTCTTAGATTTCAAGAGAGGAACATGGCCGGACCAGTCTTTCCAGCAATTTATTAGCAAACGTTTCCGGTTAACGACAGCGGGAACGTAAGTGGGGTCTCGGCGAACGGCGTTTTTGGGCACAGGGTTGTTTCCAAATTCCCTTGGCATGTTGTTTCGAAACTACCGGGAATATATATTGTCATTGGACTCCATGTTTGCGTACAAGTAGCCATCATCGAAAGCTCGGACCTACGAGGCTATCACTGTGTTTGGTCAGGGCCTCAGTGGCCGTGTTCTTAAAAATCGGAAGACAACTTCCTTCGCGGGACTACGTTTATCGAGCCGTGGCTGCATAGTATCTTGTAGAGCCTTCAGCAACCTGTGGTGGCTTGCGCTCGGCGGATGTCACGCATAGTGATGGCCCCAACGTCCCTTGCACCGTGTCGACATGCCCACTTCCCTAGAGGCGTCGCGAGACCTCGCCACAGCCGCCTCTCATGGTCTCTCCGAGATGCCCTCCATTCGCGGTTTCTCGGTATTAACGTTACTTCGACTTAGTTTCCATCGATCAGTCCTCCGACACAGCCTCCCTGTACTCCCCATCATTCAGGCACATGCGGGAACGTGTATCGGATAGAAGCAGCTGCCTCCCGGAAGAAAAGATGCAAATTCGCCTTGGCCCCTGTCATTCTTCCGAGGCACATATCCAAACGGTCGGGTACTTCTCCCAAACCCCGTCTCCTCAAAACTCCGTACCTCCCCGCTCGACCTGCATTAGAGTGCTTGCTGCCAAACTTAGAGACGTATCCCTTCTTTCTCGTCTTCTACTGCGTGCAACTTCACCGGGGAAGTCACCTATTAACACACTTAGCTTCTCAGCTGTCACCGATATCTTATCTATTCTATCCACCTAGCCCGCCCGGACGGATGCGCACCTTACACATTGTCTCGGTAACATCTCCCCTTGACCTCCTTACATGTGGCTACATGCATACAACGGAATGCTGGATCTCTCCGCCGATTGAAAAAAAGTGTATCTTCCCTTCCAGAGGAGAGAAAAGAGAGTCAAGTTGTGCCAGATGCACCATACGGAATGATGAAATCGTCCTTTAACAGTTGATGCGAGTCGGAGGCCCACTAGGAGGGGGACAGTTAGGTCCCCAAGGGCTGCTATTGGCTTAGCTAGTAGCTCAGTCTGTCGTGTCTTCCGCTTAAGAGTTGCACATAGGGTTCGTGGAATCAAGGCGTAGGATTGTCTCAGTAGAACCATCAAGGTGAATTTTAAATATAACTTCGTCCTGTTTTCTAGCAAGGGTTGGGACGAGATCTTCACCTCGAGTGTCCAGTGCCGTTTTTGTTTTTTTTTCACTCTTACTCATATGATACAGCACTTGGAACCTAGGAGTGATAGCTTCTCCAACATACCAAATTCCATTCCACATCTTTTGCATTCTCATTCTCTCAGGTAAGATAGAAAGATACGAGTATTTTCTTCCATACACTCGCTAAATTCACCTAGCGTACGGATCAGGATGTGCAAGTACGTCAAACACCTCCGCATCTGCTACATCTGCGAGAATGAAGATACGGTCCTCATATCGGAGAAGCCCTGTCCGCCAGCCAAGAAAAGCGGTGTGTTCGGCAGCTGTGATCAAGGCATCGCCAGTGGACGAAACAAAACGCAATACCAATGCTGGAATTGCAAAGACAATGTTATGCGCATCTCTACCCAAGCAACGGCATATGCGAGGCGGCAAGCTCAGTTGAGCTGAGTGATCAAACTGAGACGAGCTGGATTCTTCTCCCTCAGTGTTTTTTTCCCTACCCATGGGAAAAGGTAGAAAAGTGCGGGATGTGTGCCTTTGTTTTTCTAGCGATTGCTTTTCTAAGATACGTGAAATGATGGTGGACGATAAATCTTTCGGGATTCGCAGTATCTGATGCTGGCGTTTTATGGCGGCAAAGTTTCCCTTCGAAGGTCAAGATGTATCACAGGCTTGATATGTCCTAGAGCTCATGAAAGCGGGACTATTCATAGGGCAACCGATGGAGGGAAGCAATTGAGGGATTGAGCTCGAGTTAGATAGTGTACATGTGTATAAAGCACATCCAAAATGCTTCCCATAACGCGATACAACGCAAATCGCAGTATCCAGTCAGTCAGCAAAATCAGTCCTTACATGAGATTCGTAGTTCGTAAAGATCCGGGAAACCCTTAGCCGAGCACGTTATTCGCTAGGGAAACTTCGGGACACAGCTTGATCAGTATATGCAGCGTCGTATGGGAAACCATGGTCACAGGACGACGTACCACTGGTGCCAGTGTTATCAGGCTCAACGTAGGCAGCGGCAACATGGCCATTCTCTATCACAAGGGCATACCGCTTGCTACGGACGTTTCCGAAGATGGCAGTTCCATCGAAGTCTAAATCGAGGGCTTTCGTGAAAGAGGCGGCAGGGTCGCCGAGGAATCGAATCTACACGTGGGAGAAAAAGTTAGAAATGTTTTGCTCATAGCTCCTGTTTCTCGCCACGTGGGATTTGGGGATTAACTTACCCCAGTCTGCTTAGCAGGGTCCAGCTGCTCGCCCCACGCCTTCATTCTAGGAGATTGTCAGTATCTCGAGAACACCGTTTTAGAAGAAGCCAGCGCTAGGTTGATCCATCCAGGGTTGGCGGTTCCATCTCCACTTACACAAAGGGATCGTTGACAGAGACGACAAAGACTCGGCCCACAGTCTTGAGCTTGGGATGGTTCATATAGCCCGGGACGTGGGTGGTGGAGCAGGCTCCTGAGAAGGCAGCCGGAACGCCAATGATGATACCATCACCGCCATTGAACTCTTCTGCGAGATTCACCTTGTTTCCAGGGGAGTTCTCGACAAGAACATCGAGGTCGGGGATGGGGTCGCCGACGCGGACAGCGGCAGCGCGGGTGGTGTGGAAAGGTCTTCGAGGGATTGCAGAGGAGATGGCAGGTCGGAGGAGAGGAAGGCGGGAGAAGGGGGCTCGGAAAGCCATTGTCACGGTGCGAATTGATCTGAAGCTAATCGGGAGATTGAGGTGGCTCGGTGGGAGGCAGCTGTCTACTTCGTACTTCCAAGGTGAGGTGGAGAGCAATTGAGCTGAAGCTGGAGCTGGAGCTGGAGCTGAGGGGCTGGAAAGACGCGGAGCTCTCGCCCAGCTTCATCCAGACAATGGCACTGTGCCGAGCTGACAGGAATGTTCTAGCGTGGGGGGACGTGCCGCGCATGGCAAATTCAGCAGGGGGTTCACGAATGACATCACTGCATGTGCAGTGGTGACTGGAATGGATTCATCTCACAATCAAGTTGTTTTCTCATAGTGTAAGGAATTACGATATCGATATACATAATATTGATCTTGACAGAAACTAGACAACCAAGTTTAAAACTTATCAAATTAGGAAGTAATCCATGTCGTACGTTGCAAAGCCCGCACGAGCAGAATTGATTCCAGTTCATGCCAGGTACGAAGTAATTACCTGTGTACCGTGGAATTCAAAGCTGTATCCCTCTGCCTAGATTGTACTTCGTCCTCAGTTTCCGGATATTAATCGTACTTTGGGCGAAAGAGCCCTCGAATGTGACGTGCGGGACGAAAAGGACAAAAACCCAGACAGGGACACGGGTTTCCAAAACAAAGCTTTGTGACTGAGCTCGGCATCCCCGACTGCATCCTCTAGTAAGGTAGTCCGGAATGTCAGTCGAGAGTACGAAGGGATGAGGGATGAAGTGGTGTTGGTTATTCATTCGCTATGGCGAATTACACCGATATTGGCATAAAGATAATCCAGTTTTAGAATAGCATGCACCTGTCCCAGAACAACGGGTCGGCTTACGTGAGGGAAGCGTGGGTGATTCAAAAGTCGTTATTAATTGTACCATCAATTGCTTCAATGAAGCCGACTAAACGCCGAGGATTCGGGTAATTTCATCATCAGGCAGGCACGGGGCTCTTGGAAATCGAGCCTGCAAGTACTTTCGTAGGAGATAAGAGAACTATTAAGGCGCCTGTTGTATTTAGCTGGAGCCAGCAAGCGAACACTAGCAGAGTCAATCTCTTCCATTTGCCTGGCGTTCAAAACCCACATGAACCCTGCGACCTGCGCCTCGCCCCGGTCGAAGTGAGTACAACTACAAAGTACACCGAAAGATACCCCTTGCAAGCCACTCGCCATTCGCCGTTCGGGACTTCCCTCTCGAGGGCCATGCACTGTTGCCTCGAACCGCCCATTGACGAGAGACAAGAATCGGAACAATAAAACGAGCCCCTGGACAAACACGTCCCTCGAAAATCCCTCCTTCGCCCTGCGACTCAGACAACAAGTACGATCACTTCATCCCGCCCGCAGCCTTAAGCCCCTTCACCATCTCTACCTGACCTCTGCACCTGATTCTATTCTAATCCCTTGATTCGTTCACTAGGCAGGCACGCAACCCCCGACGCCCTCCCACTCGCTCCCGTCGACTCGCTCACCTCTCCTATTCTGGGACTCACGCTCTCATGTATATTTGATCGATGCATCCCAGCACGCAGACCTGAGCAGTTTACCAAGACCGGCCTCTCTATCGCACTAGGAACCCTGAAACCGCATGCACAGAGTCACTACATAGCCGGCCAAATCGAGTCATCGAGCCTGATTCTAAGCCTCCAAGTCCCGCTAGCCTCGCCGTACAGTCATCCAGGCTAACGCAACCTTGCCAACCCAACTCTTCGCAACTTCAGCGTACCCCACCTACCCTCGCCACCACTACTCCCACCACCACCACCATCCCGAGTGCCTGTCCTGATAAATCTGCTTCCTTCCCCCCCCCTTCAACACCGCCACCATTCCGCCCCTAACAAGAAAACGAAAGGCAGCTGAGGCGTCGACGGTTTCCCATAGCCATCTTGAACCTAAGAAAAAGATCGCCGCCTTGGTTGCCTCTGCGAACCGTCCATCGCGCTCCATCCAGGCGTCCGTCTCCGACGTCACTGTCGCTGCTCCACCCACACCCCAGACTACCACGACGAGCACCGCTGGTATGGACACAGACGAGGAATACATGTCGACCATGTCGTCGGACGACGAAGTTCTATGCGACGTTGACGATTCTGAAGACGAGGGTAAGCCAAAGAACCAGCCACATCTTAACAGACATCTTGCCCTTTCCTCCCACCCTCTCCCCACCAGCCCACGTCCGACGTTATGTCCCTTACGCCCATTTAAAGTGCACGCAACGCTAACATTTGGGCGTCGTCCCGTAATTTTCCTAGATTTCGGCGATGATTTTGATGACGATGCCCCCGATCCCGACTTCGGTCTCTCGGCAAAGGACCTGGACAAGAAGAAAAAGGCCTACGAAACTCCCTTTAAAGTTTTTGAGCCCCTCGATATCCAGCGCCAACAATCGGATATGATAGATGAAGTGAACATGATCCTCGACATTCGAAAGGAAGACGCCGCCATTCTTCTTAGGCATTTTAGATGGCAGAAAGAGCGTCTGCTCGAAGACTACATGGATAAGCCAAAGAAAGTGCTCGAAGCTGTGGGTCTCGGAAAGACTTCTGCCAGCCTGCCGAAGCTCGAGATCGTTCCCGGCTTCATGTGCGATATCTGTTGCGAGGACGGAGACGATTTGGAGACGTTTGCCATGAAGTGTGGCCATCGGTTCTGTGTCGATTGTTACAGGCGGTATCTAACGCAAAAGATAAGAGAAGAAGGCGAAGCTGCCAGGATCCAGTGCCCGGCCGACGGATGCCATCGCATCCTCGACTCCCGGTCACTCGACATTCTTGTAACACCCGAACTGCAAGGCCGATACAGGGAACTCCTCAACCGCACCTACGTCGAGGACAGCGATATCCTGAAATGGTGCCCAGCACCCGACTGCGAGAACGCGATCGAGTGTCCTGTGAAGAAGAAGGATCTTGTCAGGGTCGTGCCGACGGTAACTTGCCACTGCGGCTATTGCTTCTGCTTCGGATGCGGCCTCAACGATCACCAACCTGCCCCGTGTGAACTCGTCAAGAAGTGGCTGAAAAAATGTGCGGACGACTCGGAGACGGCCAACTGGATTTCAGCCAACACTAAAGAGTGCCCCAAGTGCAACTCCACCATTGAGAAGAATGGTGGTTGCAACCACATGACTTGCCGGAAGTGCAAGTACGAGTTCTGCTGGATGTGCATGGGTCTCTGGTCCGAGCATGGCACCAGCTGGTACAATTGCAATCGTTTCGAGGAAAAGAGTGGTGCTGAAGCTCGAGACGCCCAGGCCAGAAGCCGAATCTCCCTCGAGAGGTACTTGCATTACTACAATCGATACGCGAACCACGAGCAGTCCGCGAGGCTGGACAAGGACATCTACCAGAAGACGGAGAAGAAGATGGTGCAGCTCCAGACCGCTTCCGGGATGTCGTGGATCGAGGTGCAATACCTCAATTCCGCATCGCAGGCCCTGCAGACCTGCCGCCAGACCCTCAAGTGGACATATGCTTTCGCATTTTACCTCCAGCGCAACAACTTGACTGAGATCTTCGAGGACAACCAGAAGGATCTGGAGATGGCCGTAGAGGCTCTCTCAGAGATGTTTGAGAAGCCCATTGCTGAGCTTGCAGATAACAAGCTCAAGGTCGAGATCATGGTACGTACTATATTTCCCACATTAGTTTCTCTAGGCCCCGCTAACTCTCTCTCTCTCTCTCTTTAGGACAAGACTGCCTACTGTAACAAACGGCGACTAGTCCTCTTGGAGGATACTGCGGTAAACCTCGCTCAAGGTATATTTAAGGCCCAAGATTAAACCCTCGAAAAGAAAAGACAGAAAAGAAAAAAAATTTGGGAAAAAACAGAATGTTCATGGAATTAACTTCGCGAACTCTCTAGGACGGTGGCAATTTAACATCGACTTCTCCTCCTTGACACCCTCTTCGCACCGAGCATAGATCATGGACCCTATTTTACTCAATTGCCCTAGTGATCCCAAGGAATCACTATCCAGCGACCTTCATCTATTATCATTTTTTTTTTTTACTAGTTTAAGCTGCATTTGAGCATCTATGGCTACCAGTCAAGCTACAAGCTCTATTACAACTAACCAAATCAGATAGGAGGGAGAGGGATAGACAGCGATGCATCTCCCTATCTCCCACTCTTCAAATGTCTATTTCATGACGAATCCATGTCCATGCACTGCTTTCATTTTTCCTTTCTCCTTCCTAGAGTATAAGGAGGTATGGACTCAGCTAGGACAACACAGCTCATCCTTGCTTTTTTTCTTCTCATTGGTCTCTCTCACTCAGTCTTTGTTACAGCAACAGTCACAGACTGGGATAGACGTCACATCACATGTTACTAGCTAATTGCTTTTGCACTTTTGCATCAGAAGGGCCATGCTCTCCAATATCAGCCTGTTTCGATATGAATCTGGGGGAGGTTTGAATGAGGGTCTGTCTAGCATTCAAAGGTCTTTTATCATGCAAGGCATCATCTTTCTGGCATGAGGGTTTTTTCTTTTCTTGGAAGGATGGCGAAACAGGAGGGAAGGAAGGGTTGGAGTCTGCCCGCTTGTTTGTTTGTATTTTTGCTCATTCATGGTTATTACATATCTCTCTCTCTCTTCTATAACGAGGATCAGCTCCTATCACAAATACACAAAAGAGCCGCCCGCTCTACTCAACAGGCACGAAAAGTTTATCAATATCGGGACCCCAGCCGCCGTCGATGCCCTCGAAGACGATAACGTTGTCCGAAGTCTCGAGGTGGGTGACGAGCGTGCTGCTGCCAGTGCCGCCTCTCGACGGCAGAAACGCAAGCTTGACGGGGGCCTGGTCATTGACTCTCACGTTGGCATAGCGCGTCGAGCTATCTCCGTTGGCATACCTAATCCTCACGGTCGTAACCCCCGCCTTTTCCGTCGTAATGCCCGAAATGGTAACGGAACCGTTCTCCGGGCCGCCAATATAACCCATCGCACGTCCCCCCGAGCAGTCGCTGCACGAAACCGTCCTCGCCGCGCCGCCGGCCTGACCAGTCTCACCCTCGTAGCCCGTCTCGGCGATCCCCTCTGTCCAGGTACCGCCCTCGAGGAGGTTAGGCACCCAGTTGACCTTGTTCTTGAGGGAGACGGCCGTGGGGCCCCCGATGGAAAGGGGAAGCCAGATGTACGTGGACGAGTGGAGGTTGTCGGAGCGCCAGCGGTCGCCGAGGTACATGTAATTCCCGTCGCCGTAGGGGAGGATGAAGGTCGTTTGGGAGGCGTAGGTGTTGGAGCCGTCGTCGGCGAATTCGCGCCAGGGGGACCAGCCGGAGGAGAGGGAGGTGGAGGTGCTATAGACCTATTTTTATGAGAAAGCGGTTAGTTTGAAGAGAAAGAAGAGGTTGATAGATACGGAGAAAATGAAAAAGAGCGTACGTTGTCGTTGGGATCCCAGCCTGTTAGGTGGCTGCCGAACATGTAGTAGCGGCCGTCGACTTTGACCATTGCGGGGGATTCGATCTTTTCGCTCCAGGTGTAGATGTTGCTTTCGACTTTTGTGTAGGTTGGGTCGAGCTTGTCGATGCGGAGGCCGTTTTGGCGCTGAGAGTGTACATTTGTCGAAGTTAGTAGAGTGTTGAAACAGATGCGAAGAGCGTTGTCCATTTAGATCTTACATCTTCGGTGAGGAGATATGCGGAGCCATCGTCGTCTTTGAATAGACCCATGTCTCGGCTCTGGAAGCCAAGAGGGCGGAAGCTACCATGGTACTCTACACGCAGAGATGAGTATCTATGAATATTCCAGGAGCACGTATATATGTCAGGCCTTCTTCAAAAACTCACCATATTTTCCACAGACACTATCCCCAGTAGCGACCCCAACCTTCGCATCCCCATAATCCCGGCTATCGATATGCATCCACAACGCATACTTCTTCGTCTCATCATTATAGATAACCTTTGGCCGCTCAACGATCCGGTCTGGTCCGAGATCGCCGCTCGATGTTCGACTGAGTAGGGCCCCGACGTACTCCCACCTCACGAGGTCGGTGCTTGAGTAGCAGTTAACATTCTGGAAGGGGGTTCCGTCGGTTTTGTCCTCGCCGATGAGGTAGTAGGTTCCGTTTTCGGCGATTATGCCGGCGCCGTGGGCTTGGATGTGGCGGCCGTCTGACTGTGCGCGGTTACTACTATCCTCCGGGGCAGCGGAGGAAGGGGAGAGACTAAGGGTTTGGCCATGGTTTGATACTTACGGCCGTCCACGTCCCCCCAGGTATGATCTGGAGGGAAGCGAGGGTTGGCACCGAGAAGATGAGGAGGTGTGATAAATGCGGAAGCATCATGTTGGCCTGAGTTGGGTAGCCTAGAGAATGATACAACTTCGGAAGTGAGGATGCAGAGTCTTGGAGGTCCTACAATCGAATATATATATATATTATTAACATTGAGACTCATTTTATCTCACCTGGGTTTAAGGCTAACTGCTCATATGTAAACGGAGCTACTTCATTTGGGATATAAACCGCTGTTTAGTTACGGGCGATATTCCCGGGATGGGGCCGGCAAGCAATCCACCCAGACAGAGTCAACAAAGTCTCGCTCGCTCAAGAAGTAATACACATTGAGATTCTCAATGGGATATTGATATCCATCATGGCGGGCATCTTATGATCTAATCTGGTCCCAATCGCGGCGGGACGCAGCATCTAGCACCCAATTCCCATGATGAATGAACATCATTGATCCTGTAGCAATCACTGACTGGGTGTATATTTCTCCAAGCTCTGCGGGGAAACAAACACTCGTCGAAACGGTTGGCGAGGTTGGGGGAATTGGTTTTGAAGTGCCGGGTAAAACGGGCAGAGGAAGTCTGGCATGCTCTGTGGATGGCGCGTTCGATGTAAATTAAACTCTTTTCTGGCCTGGACAGCGCAGCCGAGCGGAGCTATCGACTCAGCTGTTTTCTTCGGTGTTCTTGGTGCGCTTCTCGTTCCTAGAATTACCAATTTCTTCTACGGCGTTGGATCCTAACACAACTATGGAAAGAATAGGAAACTCTTGCCCACGCGGCGGATATAGTTTACTGCCCTTGCTTCATGACCCGGGCCGGGTCCTTTTTAGATTCGACTGTTCAATGGTGATTCAGTCATAGATCTTTTCTCTGCTACAAGGAAGCTTGGATTGGAGACCTGAAAGCGACCGGCGGCAAGCTGCGGTGGTGAGCCTCTCCCAACTCGATCGTCTACGCGAAGATACAGGCCCGTTATTTGACCCCAAAACGCCAGGCAAATGCTTGGGTCTGGGTGCTGGGCCGGGAGTATTTGAATTGCGGGCTGGTTGAGGTGGCCTTCGTAGGCCTGAGGAGAAGACGTAGAAGCCGTTGACGAAGGTCCAGCTTCGGGGATATCTCCCAGCTATGATCTGAGCGATCATCATCACCTTGTGGCCCCCGGCCCGGCAGAGAGACAGAGGTAATCCGTCCCCCCATTCAGTGGTGATCATCGAAAACTGGCACCTGGAGGAGGACGAGGCTACCGCCTCCACCACAGCACTACTGAGCCTCCGTTGTCGATTACAGGTGGTAGCAACGCCGTTTCCATATCTTTCCGATTGCTACAAGCTCGTTCCTCAAGCTACCTTGTTCTCTAGGTAGTTTGTTTCTCTCATTTCTTTCTTGTTACCTTCCCGACATACCTTGAGCTCTAGCCTTGTGCCGCGGGGGAACATGAAGGGCGACTCTTCGCCTCAGGTTAGACGACTTTCATCGCTTGTTACGAGCCAGCCGCCTTTGCGATTGACGTAATCCGCAAGCGAGACAGTCAAGTTCCTACCATTGTGATACATCGCGGGGCCATCAAGAATCTATCCAACGTTGCCCTGGGCAATCTGGCTTCTCGACACAGACATAAAAGAAACGCGACGGGACCGCCGGGGCTGCTTCATGTCGCTGTCCTTGCAATCATACGCTCCCGAGAGTGCCGCCGAGGCTGGTCAGGGTTATCCGAGTCGTCACGGTGTTGGTTAGGACGCAGGCAACCCCCGATTTGTATGGTAAAAGAGTAGTTAGGTGTAGTCCTCGTGCTCTTTCCGCTTTTCTCCTTTCTCTATCTCTATCTCTTTTTTTACTCGATTTATTTATTTATTTTTCTTCTAAAATAACGCGAGGGGTTATTGTGGTTTCGAAACATCGAAACATTGGGATCATCATGTAACACTCGATGTCACTGCTGGGATGGATTGGTGGCCTGGCTGCATGATGAGAGGCAGACCCTTGAGATCAAGATTCACATCACATCAATCCTGCGAAGTACTTCGTGGAGTCAGAAAGGTCCTGGTGGGTGCGCACAGACTGGGCATGACTTTATGGCTTGTTCTAGTCTTCCCAACGCAGTAAGGCCCAAGAAGCACACTCCTCGGGAAGGTCTCCAGAATTCTTCTCGTGATCGACACGCACTCATCCAAGAGGTTGAGAATCGGCCATGTCGAGCCTAGCGAATAGTCGACAGATCCGAGAATTACAACGCTTCTTCTTCTTGTCCCATCTCCGTCGATGCCGCCCTCGTAACGAGCTCGTTCCGAAGCCTCCGTCTTTATTTCGTAATACAGGTAAACCTGCATTCACAAAGGGGCCTGAGCGGTGGCGTGTGTGCCTTGAGCAAAATAGACCGTGACCGTGCGGGCCAAATCACACTTGGGAGAATTCAGTCTGTCTGCAACAAGTCACAGGTGGAGAGGGGCTCGCGGTGGGCGGGATTCCCCTGTCGGGTTGGATCCAAATGCAAGCACTTTAACAGGGGTCGAAGCATCTCGACAAGAATTGTGAGAAATGAACCCCGGCTGGTGATGGCTAAGGAGATTCGATTCAGGCACAGCAGTCCAGGGCCACCAGTTTCCAAGTCGTCAGAAGAATAACCTGCGACCCAGAGTCTCGGAACATTTCGTTAGTCTTCTCCAGCAGCGAGGTTCAGATGCACACGTGCATCACCTGAGAAACGGCAATGAGTGGTCCGTACTTCGTATGCTCTGGGCTTGGACCGGCCCAACTGCATTTGCCCTACCCGAGTGTGACTGAGGACGTTCGGATGAGTGACTGAACGGCTCGTGTGGTTCTTATTTACAAGGTTGTCGAGTTCAGTCCGGTTGCGACCGTTGGCCTCGACCTTCGAGAAGGCGGGAGCCGTCTCTGAGCCCGGCGAAATATTCTCCCATGTCTCGGTTCGGTTCTCTGTTGACAGTTCTGTTTCTCTTCTCCCCCCCGCTCACCGACATACCGCATCTGGCGGTGTGACGTCCAAGTACGAAGTAGATCCAGATCTTGGGACGATGAGAGCCCGGATCGACGACGAGAGAGTTCATCCGTGACTCGTCATCCACAGAAACGGTCAAGAGAAGAACCTATCGACGCGCCAGAATCCACATTCCCGCATGAATGCGGGCGCCTTGGTAAAATGGGGATTGTCGTTTCTCCATACTAGACCAGAGATGCATCCCGCCTATCACTATCTAACATTTGCTTCATACCGGTTTCTGACGACCCCCACCAATGATCCGTTTCTTCCTTAGAGTTCCATTGATCCACTGTAAATCTGCGGGCTACTGCCAGTCTGCTACCAATTTTTCGTGTTCTCCCATGTCCGGCTAAGTTTAAACGGCGGTGCTGCTTGATGATGCGCAGTAAATCTCCGTTGGGGAAACAGGAAAAAGGTAATGCCGAGATAATATCCTCTGGGAGAGGCAGACCGTCTCGGGAGACCAGCTGTTTTATTGGCAGGGGAGGTTTCTTGGCAACTTGGACGACGGCACGGTTGCTTTCATCCTTTGTTGTCGCTCCTTTTGATGAAAGCAGGGACAATTGCGTCGCCTGTCGAGGGGTGAGCCGAAATGTCACCGCGGGACCGCTGTTTGTTAAGCGGCTTCGTCTCGAGATATTAATAGATCAATATGCTCGGGAATAGCATTGTTTTGCGTCAACGTTCCATTGCAAGCACAAAGAATCAAGAAGGCGTTCGTGTCTCAAACCTGTGTTTCTTGAAGACCGGGGTCTTTTGCGAACAAGATGAGACAAGTGTGCCCAAGTCAGACTAGCCAACAACGATGCCTTTCGGAGGTTGCGCCGACATTGGGCGATTCTTCGTGACGACTGCGACGAGTGCTGCCGCATCGGGCATTTCGTATGGCGGTCAGGGTTGCATTGCTGTCAAGAAACAACAGGCAACAAGCCTCCAAATTTGGGGATTCGATATTCATGCGCCAGACTGAGACAACATTAACTGATCAAAGTGTTGAAGTCGTGTTGATGGTGTGTTTTTCTTTCTTGGGGAGTTCATTGCAAGACTTCCCGCTAAAACCCTCCGCTCCGAATCGAGGCAATATTGAATCAAGTACTTCAATATCTGGCAAATTGATCAATTGATGTTGAATGTGTTGATGCCCCAAATAACGATCCTCATCCAGTCCATGAAGCATTTGAACCCCCCAACATTGACAACGTCTCTCGTTGTTTGGCCATGTCCATTGACATAGTGTAAACTTTATATATATTCTGTTTTAATTTAATATTAACGTCTGACGACATTCGAAAATTTCAATCCACGTGCAGCGGTCTATCCGACGATGCGGATGTAAGGGGCTAGAAAGCTGCCCGGTCCGTTGTGGAGTTTGCCACCATCTGGAGATCTGGAGACTTCAAGACAGAGAGACTAGAGACCCCTTATTCGTACTTGAAACCTGCAGTTCGGAGTGGATACTGCAACCGGGTCTAAATAACAATCTCCAGTCTAGTTCGTAGTGTACATGCACTATTGATTGATATCTTCTCTGTACTTCATCCTTCATGCTTCCTCCGGCGTCATGGTCCCGGTAAAAGTCAAATTTGCGTGGAGGCTTGAGGCGGGCGGCAGCTAGTGATGTCGAAATGATGCACAGAACATCAATTCACAGCCACAGCGGCATTTAACTTTGTGATCGTGCTCGGCGTCTCCCGGAGCACCCTGCTGGTTACGGTGATCTTAAGTTCTGGCTGGGGACGTTGGAGATGTTCTCTTGAAAGGAGTTGAGCGGAATAACATTGCAGGCAATCTCGATCCGAGCTGTTACAATGCCATCTCACCTTGATACTTCCTCGCGAATCTGACAGCTGGCGAAGGCAGCAGGGCCTGGCCTGGCCCTGCATCAATCAACCCGGGCTCCCATGTGGTATTACTAGGGTCCGGCAAGGTTCAGTCTCCCTAGCACGGCACCTTTTTTCGCCACGAATTCTCCCCAGAGTCTTTGGTGTCGATCATTGCCCAAGGAAGGCGACCAACATCCCAGACTCAAGATGTATCATCAACAGAGCTGTTGACGGATGGAGCCAAGCAAGATTGTCTGCGAAATTCCTAGTGGCTAAGCGACAAAAACAATACTATAGGTCCATCAAGGCGAGGTTCTATAAGGGAAGACAAGGCTTTGGAGCCCGGGACCTCTGTCTCCTTGGTTTGGACTTGAGGAACCTGTCGAATGTCCTTTTCGCATTCTTCTCAGCCCAGTCCCTTGCCACCCGGCTTGTGGTCATACAAGCAAATTCATTCCGCGAAAAATATGAGACTTGGGAACAGGGCGCTACCTGGTTGAAATTCGAGAGAGAACAGTACGAAGTAGTCAGATCCATGGCATTGGGACCTTGCGACCTCGCGAAAGTATCTTCGGATCCAGTGATCTGTACTTCGTAGTGTAGCGCTCTGACTTCGCTATGTACATCTTCGTTATCATAACTCCACAATATATTGCATGAGTACTTCGTACATACATTGATGTGCGAGTCTTAGAGGGAAGGCAGCGCCAAGTCGTCGTCAAGCTGTACCGCCAGAAACAGTCTATCTGAACAAGACAAGAACCGCACTAGTGCTGCAGCTACTGTGTACGTCGTGTGGGCTTGATGAAGCCGGGGCTCGAGATCAACCATTGATGGCTCTAACCGGACCTCGATATATAAGCGATAGCGTTAAATTGTTGCGAGAAGTGTCTCGGGGCTTGATTGAGTAAAATCGACGCTCCAAGTTATTATCACAATCGCATTTCGATGGAGAAGGAGCATCTCGTCGTACCATAAGTACCGATGAAGTTTACCCTTCAATACCAATCAAGTGTTACTTGGGTGAAAAAGCAATGAATCGAACAAGTAATAATGAATCTACCAAGTATTTCGTACTTGGCATACACACCGTTGAGGTTGTTCTTGCCCCTCACCCACGCACGAAGTAGTGTCAGGTACGAAGTACTAGTACGTACTCACCAACTTGTATCGCACTACCACCCACACCTTCCTCCACCACTCGTCCCCACCTCCGACACTAACCCCTGCCCCTGACGGGTGTCCCTTCCTCGTGCGCATTTTGACCTATCCCTATCCTGGATGCTGCCTGCTTGCCACCCCCTTCCCCCTGGGCTCTCCGCCTACCCGACAGGCCCAGCATTTGATGGATTATTGCACCTTCTTCATCTCCTTCTCGCAGGTGCCTTCCCCATCCATCCCACCTCATATCGACTCTGCATCGATAAAATAGGAACGAAGCAATAGTGCAGATAGGACAGTTAGTACAGTACATGGTACCCTATCTTCCAAGTACTTCGTGGAGTACTCATTGGAGGTCCAGGCGTCTCAATAACAAACATGCCAGGCCCAGGTACTTCTCATGGACTGCTCCATCGGCCTTGCCTTGTTGACCCCTCTTCCTGTCCATTATGAGAGGTGACTTGTGGTTTCCTCGTCCGCGGTTGTCACTTTCCGTCAAAGAAACAGAAAATCCCGACATGTTGCGGAATGAAATAACCCTCGACATGAAAGGAAGTTAAGAAATTAAACTGCGAGGTGCGACTGTGAAAAGATAAAAAAAGAAAAGAAAATAGAGAGAGAAAGAGATTACAAGAGCTCAAATACTACAAAAAATCCGTGACCTGGTCGGGCCGTATTTCTCCCCTCCGCGCCTGTTTCAGAAAGAGCACCACCGACCTATCTGGACCAACCCCCCATCAACACCAGTACCACATTTCAACACTGTCCACCTCCCACTTCCAAGTTCCACTCCCACTGTTCTCTAGTCTCCTCTGAAATTTCCTACTTCGTAATTGCGCCTTCACTCACTTCACCTTTGGCATTCGCAACGCTGATCATCGTCCTCACCTCACTCCGCCTCAACAACCACACTCTGCCGAATCCCCCTCGCAATCTTCGACTCCGTTTCTTCCTTCCCACCGCGCTATTCGATCTCTCATATTTACAGTCGCCATCTACATAGCCCTAACCCGAGACTACACTATTTCAGCGCATCGCTTGTTAGAGCCCCCAAGTCCCATTCGGGGCCATCTCTCGCACATCCTTGGCTTGACCAGATCCTGTCAATACGAACTCCTCCCCACCCTTCAATTCCTGCTCGAACGAACTCGAAAATTCCCGCCGTAGCCGTCGCTGCTGCCGTTTCATCGCCGAAAATATTCAACTCTGTTTGCCGTCCTTGAGCGTTTTGTTTCCATTGCCATTTTCTCACGATCCTCTCCCCCTGTTTTGACGGAATTGGAGTGGCCCCTTTCCTGTCGCATAATCCGACCGACCGACCGACCACCATCCCCGACACTCTGCGGTTTTCATAGTAGAACCATCGTCCTCTTTGGCCGTGCCTGCTTCGCGTTAACGCCGCCCCATCTTAATTGTGCTTCGTGTGTGTCATAATCTTGGGCATTCTCGACCACCCCGTCCTTAGGACCCTGTTATGTCCAGATCGTGCGTCGAGCGTTCCGAATTACTAGCTGCACCATACCTTAGGAGTTCGTGAGAACCCTCGCGCTGTGGCAGCGACCATCTGCCTCCCAATCGACCTCGGACTTCAAACCCCACGAGGGTCTTGGGCCTACGAAGCCTGATCCTTGGTCCGACTCCCGCCTCCCGCCTCCCGAGAAAGCACCGCCGAGCTCCCCCGGAATCATGTCTGTTATGCTTCAAACACCGTCAAGAGCTTCTACCGCCTCCTCTTCCTCCTTCCAACCGATATCGCGACAAAACACCATGTCTTCTTACGATGGCTCGCGGTCCGCCCGCCAGTCCAAGCGGTACTCTATGTCCGCGCTGTATCTCTCGATCGCAAACGATGGAGACCTCGAAATTGAGGACGATCTCGCCAAAGGTTTGTTTCCCCCATCATTCCTACCGACCCTGCCAGTAGTGTCGATTCGTTCACCCATCTCATGTGATGTCTGAGTTGTCAGAACTACTCGAGACAGCGTACGGGTCGTACCCAAAGAAAAGTCCCATGCTAACGTGAACTTTCTATAATTTAGCTCAGAAGACGCTTAGAGAACTCAAATCCAAGATCTCTTCTCAGTCTAAGAAAAACTTCGTCCTTGAAAAGGATGTGCGCTACTTGGACTCCCGCATTGCCCTGCTCATCCAGAACCGCATGGCCCTCGAGGAGGTTCGTATCCTTCCTTCCCGTGCTAGGAATTACTGGTAGTGCCGTCGCTTCATTTCTTGCGACATTATGCGCTGGCATACATAAGAGCTGAAGTGTGCTAATCCCTTCGGAAATGTGTAGCAAAACGAGGTTGCCAGCCATCTTGAGGATGCCACCGACATCCAGGAAGGCGTGTTTCCCAATGATGACAAGACTCAGAAATACGGCAACCTGATGTTCCTGCTTCAATCTGAGCCGAGACACATCGCTCACCTTTGCAGACTTGTCTCCATGGCTGAGATTGATTCACTCCTTCAGACCGTCATGTTCACCATCTACGGTAACCAATACGAGAGCCGAGAGGAGCATCTTCTCTTGACCATGTTCCAGGTTAGTACCACGCGCAGGGTGGATACGTCACGCCCCCTCCTGGCTTGTTGGCTGACCTTACCTCTCACAAATTTAGTCTGTCTTGACGTACCAGTTTGACAACACACCCGAATACTCGTCTCTTCTGCGAGCCAATACCCCCGTTTCCCGTATGATGACGACGTATACAAGGCGTGGTCCCGGACAGACCTTCCTCAAGTCTGTCCTTGCCGACAGGATCAACAGCCTTATCGAACTGAAGGACCTCGATCTTGAGATTAACCCTCTCAAGGTGTATGAGCGTATGGTGGAGCAGATCGAAGAGGACACTGGCAGCCTTCCCGCGTCACTTCCTAAGGGTATCACTGCCGAGCAAGCTGCCGAGAATCCTCAGGTACAGGCTATCATCGAGCCGAGACTTACCATGTTGACCGAGATCGCGAATGGCTTCTTGACGACGATTATCGAGGGGCTTGAGGAGGCTCCATACGGCATTCGATGGATTTGCAAGCAGATCCGTAGCTTGACCAAGCGAAAGTACCCGGATGCCAATGACCAGGTTATCTGCACACTTATTGGTGGCTTCTTCTTCCTGCGCTTCATCAACCCAGCCATCGTCACGCCCAAATCTTACATGTTGATTGACGGAATCCCATCTGACCGCCCAAGACGCACCTTGACGCTCATTGCCAAAATGCTCCAGAACCTTGCCAATAAGCCATCATATGCCAAGGAGCCATATATGGCCAAGCTCCAACCCTTCATCCAACTGAACAAGGAGAGGGTCAACAAGTTCATGCTTGAACTTTGTGAAGTCCAGGACTTTTATGAAAGCCTTGAAATGGACAACTATGTTGCTCTGTCTAAAAAGGATCTAGAGTTGTCCATTACCCTGAACGAAATCTACGCCATGCATGGTCTTATTGAGAAGCACCACAGCGAGCTTTGCCGGGATCCCAACTCACATCTCACCATCATCATGACTGAACTGGGGCCTGCCCCCGCCCAAGTTCCTCGAAAGGAGAATAGGGCTATTACTCTACCCCTCTTCAGCCGATGGGAGACTGCAATTGATGACTTGACAGCGGCCTTGGATATCACTCAGGAGGAAGTATATTTCATGGAAGCCAAGTCCATCTTCGTGCAGGTTATGCGATCAATCCCTCCCAACAGCAGTGTGGCCAGGCGACCTCTCAGGCTCGAGAGAATTGCCGATGCCGCCGCCACTAGCCGGAACGATGCTGTCATGGTGCGCAAGGGCATCCGCGCCATGGAGCTCCTGTCACAGTTGCAGGATCTGAGAGTTATCGACAAGGCCGACCAGTTTGCGACTCTGCGCGACGAGGTTGAGCAAGAGCTTCAACATCTTGGTTCTCTTAAGGAGGGCGTGCTCATTGAGACGCAGAAGTTGCAAGAGGTCTACAAGACCATTCGCGACCACAACACCTATCTCGTCGGCCAGTTGGAGACGTATAAGAGCTACCTCCACAACGTTCGATCCCAGAGTGAGGGTACGAGGAGAAAGCAGCAGAAGCATGCAGTTCTAGGTCCATATAAGTTTACGCATCAACAGTTAGAAAAGGAGGGCGTCATCCAACGCAGCAATGTTCCGGACAATAGGAGAGCCAACATCTACTTCAATTTTACGAGCCCGCTCCCCGGGACATTTGTCATCTCATTGCACTACAAGGGTATGTCATGGATCGCCTTCTCGAGATGAGCTGGGGGCTATGGTTTCTTCATTTTTCGCTAACGCTTTCTTTCTCTAGGACGCAATCGTGGCTTGCTCGAACTAGATCTGAAGCTAGACGACTTGCTCGAGATGCAGAAAGATGGTCAAGATGACCTTGATCTTGAATACGTGCAGTTCAACGTGCCCAAGGTCCTCGCGCTCCTAAACAAGCGATTCGCGAGAAAGAAGGGATGGTAAAGACCGGGCTACGACTTCGGGTCAATGAATGCTAATGTTATGGGTACAACAACGTGGAGTTTGGTGTTGATCTTATGTGGGCCAGAGGAACGGAAGGCATGGAGCCTACAGCTTCTAGCCTTGTGTGTTTCCGCTTACTTTTCATGTGTCTTTCTTCCACTTTATCCTGTTTGAACTTGATACCACTTCGATTTTTCATCGTTCTTACATCTCCTCCATCTTCCCCTCGGCCAGCAAGCGACTTTTTTCCAAGCCCTTGATCTCTCGTTTCATTTCTGGACTTTTTCACCACTTACTGGCATATCCACCAATATCACTCTTTTTTCGAGTCGCTTGTCGCTTGTTCTCGACGCTTCAGCCTATTTTTCCGCATTACTGTCACCACTGCCGCCAAACGATATTCGAACGCATCTTGTTTCCATCAACAGAAACGATGCCTCCTTGGCTCGCGATCCTTGATGGATGGGTAGTTTGATGTCCCATTTGTCCTTGATTAATCTTGATGGTCTCCCACCATCTGTCGTTAATATCTCGTCTTTGAGGTTTTCTTTTTCATTTTCTTCTTCTTTCTCTCGCTGTTTTTTTCTTTCCCGAGCTATATATATACGCGCATATATACCCGGTCACTAATTTCTCTATTGATGGACCTCATCTTTGCTCCTCTTGCGTGCGGCTGTTGAAACTTGCGTTATGGGGGGATGTGGCAGAAATTTTTTTTTTTTTTTGTTCTTCATCCGAGTTTATATCCATTCTTCTTGCGAGCGATGCTGTCTCGTTAGAGCGTTCGAGCGGCTGGGCCGACGTCTCTTTTTCGTGTCCTTTTTATTTTATTTTCTGTTTCTGTCTCTTTTCTTCTTCTTTTCTTCTTTCTTGTTTTGTTTGCGCGGTGACAGGTCTGCTACTACAGCAGACCTCGGTTGGTTTTTATGGTACCTTGATGGATGGGCTTGATGAATTGGAGATTTTTGGGGTTTTTGTTTTCGTTGGTTGACTTGAGATAGCTTCTTAGCAGTTGAATGACAATGAGGAATGTTCCAAATGCTTGCGCTTGTGTTTCTACCTAACGCCGAGACCTTGATAAATGGGATGTGCTCACAAACTCCAACGGAATGACACCAATCCCTCCAACGAGAACGTAGAAGGGAACTATTCGCTTTACTTAGAACACGGGTCGGCATCTTATACCTTCTCCCCATCATCCTTCTTAATGCCACGAATCCACCCCCACAGCCTCTTCTCCTCCGTCTTTCCCATAGGTCCCTTCGGGAATGAAGGTAAACCAGCCGAAGCCAGCGGCGCCGGCCATCTCCTCTTCACCCCTCCTTCGTCGTTCTCAAAACCAACCCTCTCACCTTCAATGACACGATTCCTAGACATCAACCAAGTTCCCCAACTCCTCATCCAGACACGCGCGGGACCCGTACTATCCGCCGCAGACCGCCATCCGGTAAAAGTGCGGGCCCGGAGTCGCTCGAACGCTTTGTGGATCGCGTTGTTTACGGAGCGACTTTGGAGGAGGATGAGGAGGATGATGAAGGGGACGCAGACGCAGACCATTGTGGTTGAGAAGCGCCAGTCTGTTGCCGGGATGGTGAATTCTGTTATGCCGAAGACGGACTACAATTTGTCTCCCTATCAGTTTTCTACCTCGTTATTTCTCCCCCTTTCCTCAAAAGTCTCCAAGAAGAGCTTACCGTGACAAAGGTCAAGGGTAGGAAAACCATCGAGCTAAGCGTCAAAATCCGAATATTATCCCCCTGCTCAATAGCCCTTCTACTTTCCATAATCGAACTCCCACTAAAAAGCTGTTCGCGAAGACTCTGAATTTCGCGGCGCGTTTCCTCGTTCTTAAGGTATACGGCCCACAGGTCGGCGAGCACGCGGTCGAGGTCCGCGCGCAGAGAGGCCAGGCGGGAGAGGTAGTACTGGCCGGAGGGAGAGGAGGGGTCCGGGTGGGCCCAGAGGGTTGGGTGGGTGCCGGACCAGAAGGCAGGGGTGAAGGTTTCGTCGTAGGCGGTTAGCATGGATTTTATGCTTGTGTTTATGACGCCGAGGGACATGTAGGCCCAGAAGTAGCGGCGGATGTCTGTGTGGGATGGTAGTTAGTTTTCGTAGGACCGAGAGGGGAAATGGATAGGACGTGCAGGTGAAGTGCTTGTCTTCGAAGAGGAGTTTGTCGCGGATCTTGTTGTCAAACATGAAGTTGATCTAGTTGTTATATGTTAGTGTGAATGGTGGAAGCGATGGGCAGGACCTTTATTCGCCTACATCGGGTGTAACCAGCTTGGTTATCTTCTCATGCAAGATACGATTCCTCCTCGTAGCATCCTGATACTCCACCACCAAAGCCTCCAAAAACGCATGCGGCCCATTCAAAAGCGTCTTCCCCTCATCCTCACTCCGATCCGTATGTTCATCATCCGGAAAAGACTGGATATTAAGCAAATGCCACGGCGCAAAAGTATCAAACACATACCCTTCCCTAGGCGGCTTTCCCCTCCGTCTCCGAATGCGCGTCTGCGTCGGCTCACCTCCCAGAGAGAGGGCCAGCACGGAGCTACACTCGGCAATGTCGATGTGGTCCTGGGATTTCTTGTCCGCGGGACGCTTGTCGAATTTTTCCCAGGGGGCGGGCTCGTGGTCTTGGCTGACTACGGTGTAGTATTTGAAGACGAAGAAGAAGCTGCGGTGGCGGATGTAAGGGTCTTTCATTACGCGGGGATGTGTGTCGATTTCGGCTGGGGATGGCGTGGGTTGGGAGATGGGTTCCGGGGGGAAGGCGCGGTTCATGTAGGCGGTGGTTTTGTTTGCGTTGCCTTGGGAGGTGACGAGGTGGGTGAGGAGCTCGTCCATGTTGAGGTATTTGGACATGGCGAAGTGGAGGGAGCCGAAGACGAGAGCTGTGGGCTCCTGGACAATTCTATGTATTTCCGGTGTTAAAGTTCTGGGCGAGCGCTAATAGAGAGGGTGCAAAGGGAAATGTGCTCTCACGTTATTCTTCCCGTCGCTTCTCCCGTGGGATAGTTGATGTTCTTGATCTTATCCCAAACAGCAGCCGCATCTACCTGCTCCGGCGCAGAACACGAGCCCTCATCGTCACAAGCACACCCTCCGTCTCCCCCCTGCTCGTTCGAAAAGAGCTCCTCCATTCCCTGAACCTGTCGCACAACGCAGTCGATGCCAACATCGTAGACCTCACACGTCGAGTTACTATAGCTTTCATTTTCATAGGCAGCAAAGTGTCTCAGAGACTGCGCCCACTCGATACTCGTGCCCGCACGCTTCTTGATAAAGTCCTGCATGGCAACGGCGGTTCCATCCTTAAAGTCCGTGTTGAAGAGATAATACAGCAGATCCTTGTCCTCAAGATGCGCGGCCTCCAAAAGGCGTGTTACGCCCCTCGCTTCGGTCGTCGTCGTTGTTGAGGAGCGTTGTTGTTGTTGTTGCTGTTGCGGCCGTGGGACCAAAGGCTGCTCGAGCAGCGGGAGAAAGGGGATGTCGTCCTCAGCGCTCTCATGGCTAGTGCCAGTGCTAAAGTTAGAATGCAACGACGCGGGGATGTGTTTCGGTTCGGCGAAGAGGGTCCTCCTCTCGTGGGTGAGTTGCTCCGGGATCTGGCGCCGCGAGTGGCGAAGGGACCCCGGGAGGCCGAACTCAGAGCTTGTGAGTGTCGGAGTGCTGATGGGTCGGAGGGGGGGTGTGTTGAGGATGTCGGTTGCGGCGCGGGAGTTGGCGCGGTCGCGGCCGGTTGGGGCTTGGGAAGTTGGTTGTGATGGACTGACGGAGTCGCGGACTATTTGGAGGAGGAGCTCGTTTTGAGATTGGAGGGCTTTCAGGACTTCTTCGAGGTGAGGCTGGGGGGAGGTCATGGTTCGTTTAAGAGAGGAGACGCTTGATGAAGTTCACGAGGTTCACAATTACTCATGTAAGTGATGGGCGTTTTCACATCGGAGAGCGAGGTGAGTATCAAGACGGGGTCTACGAAGTGGGAGTGTCAAAAGAACACATGGCTAGAATTGTGAATGAGGATCTCTAGATTTTGTATCATACGCATATCTACCATTCTAGCACCGCATGACCCCTTCAAAACTAAGGCTGCTGCCTTGCAGAAGAACGACTGGCTGGTTTGTACCGATCTGCAGTATTGGGTTGTTTTTCGTGATTTCATCTTGTCAAGGAATCTAGTGTCGGAGCCCACCGACGCTGTTTGAAAAAGGAGGGCTTATCGGGCGTCTAGCCTTTCCGTGGGAGAGAGGGGAAGCCAGAGCCCAAACGTTTCCAGCTTCCACCGATCAATCTATTCTTGGATCAAATCAACGTTCCGGGGACCTGGACAAGGAAGTGGATCGGAATAAAGTGACGTAGTTCTAGAAGCCCCAGCGCCCACCACGAGGACTGCAGGTGAGTTGTGACTGGGCTGCATGAACCTTTGGAGCTCCAGAAAAGCATCATTGATCCATTCTCCCAAATCTGGCAAGTAAAAGATGTTACCCCTCCACGCCCCCTCCACGCCCCCTT